>JAKUCV010005314.1:0-32269 GCA_028386065.3 Turnera subulata
TCCCCCGGGTTATTTCTATTACCGTCATCATTCACTATTTATTTACACAGGCCGAAAATACTTTACCATAATTATTTCCGGTTATTATCCTGGTACGTATTTACCTTGATAATATCCTTTCCATTTTTATTTCCTTAAGTAGGTACTTTCCCAAATTACTATTATTACCATATACTTATATATATATATATATATATATTCCAAGGTAACTATTTTCCATTTGATATCCACATATTTCCTAAATTATCTCAATATACTATTATAATTATTTATTTGTTTTTATTTTTTTTTTCTAGAATTTATTTTCTTTTTCTTTTTTTTTTTTAAGTTTCGGACTGGGCCTTACTATGCAGCCCATATCCAAAGCCCAGCCCAGACCACCCATTCAGGAACCCAGGCCCAAGTCAGACCCAGACCAGCTACAGGCCCGAGCCCAACTCGGCCCAGTACCCTCATGGCCCATGGTCTCACCCAGGCCTGCGACCCGTTTGCACAACCCGCCCGTTCAAAACTTAAACCAACAAAATCCGGGTCGGACCCGGATCTATGGCTGCTGCTCACCTCCGGCCAAGCGAGCAGGGCGGCGAACAGGCGGCACGGGAAGGAGGAACGGCTCGGCACGAGGAGACAGAGGGGTGGAGACGTGGCTGGCGGCGGCGGCGGCGTGCACAGGTCCGTCCCGTCGATCTGCACACGCGAGAGAAGGAAGGGAAGGTGGGGAGGCCGGCGGCTGATGGCGTGACGAGGGAGGACAGCGGCTGCTGGTGGCCGGTCGCAAGGTGGTGTCGGCAGCGGCGGTCCGGTCGCAGTGGCAGCAGAAAAGAAGAAGAAGAAAAGATGAGGGAGGGAGGTGGTGGCGACGGCGACGGCCCCCTTCCCTTACTCTTTTTCTTTTTTTTTTTCTTCTTTTTCTGTCCCGGTTTCTTTCTTTTCTGTTCTCTTTTTCTTTTTTTTTTTGTTTTGTTAATGTTGTTGTGATTCTGGCTTGGGTTGAAAAGGAAAGAACTGGGCTGTATTTTTTTGCAGTTAAGGTTGGCAGGGAATGAATGAAGATGTGTTTGAGTTTTTTTTTTTCCTGCAGGTGAAGAAGATGCTGATGATGGGTTTGCAGTAGAAGAGGAGATAAAACAGGCAAGATCACGTTCAGCACAGAGGAAGACAAAAATTCACGTGCACACAGGTGAAGGCGGCTGCACTATGCAGTCGTGTCTCGTCCGGACCAGAAAATATCAATAATACCCCCTTGCTTAATTCTGGTTCGATAATTCGAGGATAAACCTGACTTTTTGAAGATTTCTAGACCCGAAAAATTCCAACTTCGGCCCGTAAAATACGCAGAAAAATCCCGAGCGTGGGGTAAGGGTCGGTTTTGGATTCCGATGCGTAATTAGCCTGAAATATTTATCCAAGATTATTTTTATTCGGTAAATTACTGTACATAGCATTTTTCCAGTCCCGGTAAAATGTAGATTTTTACCCGAGCTGTTACATAAATGGAAATTTATATTTACACATAAAATTTTTTAAAAATAGTTATTTAGTTGAGTTTGAGTTCTTGGGAGTAAAAGTAAAAGTAAAGGGATAAAAAATTATCAGGAGAAACATATTACTACTAAGCCTTTTAATTAGTTTATTTTTCAGCTATAAATTGAATCATTTATTAATTAAATACAATAACTATAATAAAAAAACTTAGAGACATTTACAGGTACATTGGAAGGAAAAACATAAATAAGAATAAATAATTACTATGTAAAAAATAAAATAACATTGAGTAAAATATATGTTTAGTCCCCCTAAACTAATTATGATTAATTTTGTCTTAAATGATTAATTTTGGGCCCCTCGTCCGACTTAGTCCCTAATTAGTTGACATGGCATTATTAAGCACTTATAGGTTCCAAATGCTAGAAAAAAAAATTATAAAAATTGTAACAGCCCCAAATTTTTACCGGGACTGTAAAAGTTGTTGTACAGTGATTTACCTTTGAATTTGATCTTGGGTAATTAATTCAAGGTAAATCGAGCATTTTTTTCGAAACCGAGGTTTTTCCCGGGCTCGTGATTTTTCCGTGGATTTTTCGGATCTAAGTTGGTATTTTTCGGGTCCCCGAATCCTCAGAAAAATCACACTGGAAAATAACTAAGGGGTATGTAGTTATTTTTTGGTCCGGTCTAGACTCGCCCCATATGCAGCCAAACCTGCATAATTGAGGCAACTATGCAGGCGGCTGATACACGGCTATAAAGGAAGCAGAGGAGAAGAAGAGGAAGAGAAGAGGAAAAGAGAGAAAAGAAGAGAGGGGAAAAAAAAAAGAGAGAAAAAGGAAAGGAAAAAAAAAAGAGAGAAACTGGAAAAACAGAGAGGAAAGGAAAAAAAAAAGAAGAAGAAAGAAAAAAAATATAGAAACAGAAAAAAATAAGAGAAAATGAAAGAAAAATAGAAAAATACCGAAAAAGAAAAGAAAAAAAAATGAAATGAACAGTGCGTCACCCAATTCTCCTCTTGGTTATGTACATAGGGATGAGTTCCGTGCCGCAGCTCGTCTCACCGCCGCGAGACGCGCCGCCAGGAGCCGTTGACCCGACGGACGACCCGCGGTCCGCCTCCCTATCTTGCTGCCGCTGCGCCTCGCACCGCCACCTGCAGCCACCAGTACCAGCGACATCGCCCTCGTCTCGCGACGCCTGCACCGTTGCTGCCGCTCTCGCCGTCGTCGCCAGCCGCTGCAACTCAAGGTGAGCGAACCGTTTCTCGGGAGTGACGAGTAGGTCGACCCAGACGACTGTGGGTTGGGTCTCGCGGGCCGGATGGGTGTTGAGCCAGGTCTGGGCGTGGGTCTGTGCTTCGGGCCTGCTGCCTTAGTCTGGGCCGGCACTATTCATGGCCCAGTCTGGTTTTATTTTCTAAAAAAAAACATATATATATTTACTTATTTGCTGGTATTTAATTCTGGAAAAAATATATATATTCACATTGAGAAAATTATGGTCAGTTTAATTCTGGTATTTTGAGAAAAATATAAATATATACACATTGATAAATAATTAAGTTATATTTTGGAAAAACTAATTTTATTTAGAAAAAAATATGTATACCATGAAAATACTTTCTTGAAAATTTTATACATATGTTATTTTCCCTGGAAAATTATGGTAACTGATTACCTTTTGGAAAATATGTATTTATGGTATACAAAAGTAATAGTTTTGAAAATATATAATTACTTTGATATATAATTGTTTGGAAAAGTATTTTACCTTTGGAAAATATATATATATGTATATTTATAAATTCGTGTTTATTTTAAGAAAATAATTTTGTATGATTAATTTTTCTGGAAATATGTTTTTCTAAAGATAATAATATTAGGTAATTATATTTTGGCAAGTAATATATTTTATGGAAATAATTTTGGGAAAAATACATATATATGATATAATTTCCGTAAAAATTATGTTGTTTATTAATTTGGAAAAAGTATAATATTTTATGAAATATTTTGATTTAATAGCTTTGGAAATATATTTTTGTAACCTTATATACATACGAAATATTTCCGAAAAAAAAGTATAATTGTGATAAAAGGATAATTTCATGATAATATACATATAATCGAGATGTTTTACCGATGAGTCTGATTTACAATTTATGGCATCATAGCATACCAATTATGTGTATTTATGTGAGCATGTTGTTTTGTTGTATAGGTTTTGATATCGGGCAGTTTCCCGAGGAGCCGGCTTTGGACCGGTTATTGTCTTCAGAGTTGAGTAATCGACTAAGGTGAGGATGAATTTCCTTCGATATGTGCCTATATTACTCGGTCGTTGTGTTTGATGATTGTTGCACTGTTGAGTGTTGCATTTGTTGTGGTTTGATTCAAGATGTTTATCCCAGTGTCGTGATTGATTTTGGGATGTTTATCCCCGTGCATTGAGTTTTGGGATGTTTATCTCCGTGCATTGATTTTTGGGATGTTTATCCTTGTGTCTTTTTGGTATAAAGAATAAAGGATTAAATAATAAAATGTGATAAGGATGTCGATCTTTGGTTTTGGATTGGGATGTCTATCCTAGTGTTTTGGTTAGGGATGTTGATCCCTGAGATTTGGTTTTTGGATGATAATGATATAATTGTCACGTGGTAAGTAGAGGTACGACCGGATGGTTTGAGATGTTTTGTGGTGGCCATGATCTGGGTTACTTGTGATGGGCATGTTGATGCCGATTTGATTGGGATGTTGATCCCTGAGTTTGTTATTGGGATGTTGATCCCGGATTCTTTTTGATCTGGCACCAGGAACAGGTTGATAACCTGGTACGACCCTAGCTTATCCGTGACGGGGCTCGGAAAGATAAAATGGGAAATTGGATTTTTGTTTAAGTCTTTTTGGTCTTGGACCAGTCTTGGGTCGAGTCTTTTGGATTGGTATATTTTGACTGTTATGCCTGTTTTCGACCTTGAGTATTTTATAGTGTTGCATATTGATTGTCTATCCATGGTTGGTGGGCACTTCGGACTCACCCCTCACCTGCAGGCTTTCATCCCGTAGGTTGAGTTATTTGTGGTTTAGGTATGATACATTCCAGACAGGCTGCGGCGTTATCCCTCGGACAGTACTCGGTTCCATTAGTTTGCATCAGGTTTTGCATATGATGATATTGAGATTAAATTGCTTCCGTTGTGCTATATTTTGGGTCCCCGGGCTCGGGTGACGTATTTTTGATATTGGGCCGATGGGCCGGATTTATGTGTCGATGTCCCCGAGATCGGGTGATGTGTATTTGATGTTGGGCCGTTATTTCTGATATTCACATTGTTTGTGCCACGTGTCGGCACTGTTGTCCGGTAATCACTGTGAGTCGGGTAATTAGAGGTCGGGGTCGTCTCAAAAATAATACCATGTAAGGCCCACATAAGTGCTTAATAAGTGGGATAGGGAGACATAATTAATTGTAATTAGTATATGTGGAATATTCTTAAGTAGGGGTGAAACGCCCGACCCATATTTACCAGACACAGTAAACACGTACCGAAACTATTCTTAATGATAGAACAGACAGTACAACTCACAAATACAATACAACATCAATCCAAATATTACAACTATCACCCGTACTCGGGAACCATTATTCGGGCATCACACTCTAGCTCAATAGCAACAGTAGAAAGCATATGATACAACAACAGAGGCAATATAGAAAAGCAGCAACATAGCAACTTATATAATACAGCAGCGGAAGACTTATATGCACATGCAACGGAGGTATGGATCCAGAGTCAGGTGGAGAAGAAAGCAACAGCCGTCAAACGTCGTACCTGAACTACGAACAAACTCAACCTACGGGATGAAACCCCGCGGGCGAGGGGTGAGTCCGAAATGCTCACCGGTGCATTTAAGCACAGCCATGGATAAACAGAGATATGCAGGCAACCATAATACTTTCGAAGAATATACCAGCAAAAGACATATCAGAGATTCAACCAGATCACGACTGAGCCAAGATTTATTATTATTACCAATTTTATCTTTCGGGGCCCTGCCACTGGACAAGCTAGGGTCGTACCTGATTATCAACTAATTCCGGATGCCAGGCCAAATGTAACCCGGGATCAACATCCCAATAACAAAACCAATCCAGGATCAACATCCCAATAACCAAACCAAACCGGGATCAACATCCCCAAACCAAGGAACCGGCCATGACACCACAGAACTAGCCTCTAACCATCTAGTCGTACCACTACTTTCCACGTGACAATTAAATCATCATTACAATTCCCATTTCCAATTCCAATACTCTTTCCTCAATTATCCAACCTTCTATTATCTCAAGTTATTCAACAGACCAAACCATCAACAATTTCATAACACCAATTATTCACAGTTAACAGTTCAACATCAATCTCAACACAATATCCAAGGAACCAATAATAGCCAACACAGCAGTTCAATCTAGCAAATCAACAACAAGGAAACAGACAAAGTATTACAGGCACATATCAAGGGTTATCTATCCTCACCTTAGCCGATTATGAATTTTGGAATCGCCCAACAGATTCCAAGTCCGGTTCCTCAGGTAACTGCTCGTTATCAACTCCTATATCAAACAATAGTATGCACACATAAGATAATATGCAGATGCCAGACTAATACTGTATGCCGTAAAATAAATACTGATCCGACCCGGTTACTGCCACATCATCATTCACCATTTATTTTCCAAGTGTCACAATAAATTACCATACTTATACCCGGATATTATTCCGGTACCATACTTTGATAATACCCTTTCCAAATATTATCCTTAAAGTAATTATTATATACCATATATATTTTCCCAAAATATTATTTCCAGAAAAATAAACCTTGATATATTATTTTTTCCATTAAATTCCCAGAATTATATTTATTTTTATTTTCCAGAATATCCTCTCTTTATTTAATAAACTGGACTGGCCCAAAATAGCAGCCCAAACCCATCAGGTTAGCCTATGGTCCTGGCGCAGAGCCTAGACCAAGGCATGAGCCACAAGCCCACACCAAGACAAGGCCGGCACTAACCCATCCAGCTGACCCGTTGAGGAAACGGGTCACTCACCCTCAATCTGGGTCGGGCGACACGGCGGGGGTCACGGTAGAAGCAAGACGACGAGCAGGCGACACGAGCGGCGGAAAGGAGAGCGCGACGAGGAGGCGAGGCGCTGGCGTGACGACGGAGGCGGCTGCTGTTGGCACAGCTGCAGACGGTGGTGCGAACGGAGGAGAAGGAAGGCGGCCCGTCGGGTTCCCAGTCGAGTGTGGTGCGTCGGGCGGAGGAATCGACGCCGAAGGTCGCTCTCGAATGGCGACAGCGAGGGAAAGGCTTCGGTGGGGGTGGTGATGCGTGCGGCGGCGCGGATCACTACTGCGTGAACAGTGACCAGGAGAAGGAGAAAGGTGACGGCGACGTGGCAGTCACTGGTTGGGTGTTTGGTGTGTGTTGTGTTTTTGTTTTTTTTTTCTTTTTTTTCTTTTCCTTTTTTTCTGGTTTTGGTTACACTGGGTGTTTTGCTGGTGCAGGTTCTACAGAGAGTGAAGGTAATACTGGCTATGGGGTTTTGCAAAGGAGAGTGAGGGAAGGTGAAGGTTGGTATGGTGTGTGTGCACTGGAAAGCAGAAGAGTCACAGGTAATAAACGTGTATGGTACTGATAAGGCACGAGTAACACAGGAAAAGGCAACTCACAGGCGTCATTGGAGAAGGCGGCGGCAGCCCACAGTTATGCACTACTGTGCAGCATGTGAGGCGGGCTCTGTCCGGACCAGAAAATAACCAATATACCCCCTTGAATTTATTTCTGGTCCGTTATCTCGAGGATAAACCTGACTTTTTTGAAGATTCCTGGACCCGAAAAATTCCAACTTTGGTCCGTAAAATCCGCAGAAAAATCCCGAACGTGGGACAGGACTCGGTTTCGAAATCCGATGCCCGATTTACCATGAATTAATTACCCAAGATTAAAATCAATGGTAAATCACTGTATAAAAACTTTACGGTACTGGTAAAAACGCGAAAACTACCCGGGCTGTTACAAGGGGGACCAAACATATATTTCATCTAAATAATATTATATGCTTATTTTAGTTATAATCAAGTTAAAATTGCTTTTGTGATTCCATAAAACTATTATCCTCAAATATAAATTTATTGGCTATAAATTTCATATATCAATTTTATTTATTCATATTAATAATAATTAGGGAAATAAGAATGTTTCTTATTATGTTAAGCTCACAACATTCAATAGAGGTAAAATTATACCGCATGAATAAAATAAATTTAAAATTTTTAAAATAATAAAAATAATTTGTGTTATGTCTCTATCATAGCTAGGCTGGTATTTAAATTTTTTATTATAAAAAATTTAAATTTTAAAAGTTTTTAGGTAAATTATAGTTGAGTTTTCTTCAAAATAAAAATGTCCAACATGTGAAAAAAAAATTAAGTTTTGAATAATAAAAACATAATATTACCTACTTATCCTAGTTACAATTTATTTCAAATTTTATTTTTTTTGTAAACATAATTTAGTTCAGCGTAGAACAATTTATTATATAAAAGTTATTTATGTTGAAAATATTATCCAAATCGCATTATTTTACTTTACTAAGTTTTAATCTAAACATTAAAAAAATCTGACATTCAATTCATGCGATAAAAAGAGAAATACTAGAAGAATAATTTAGAGCTATCATCTATTTTCTACTATTTCACTTTTCAACTACGTATTCATCCATTAAATATAATAACTACAATAAGAGAAAGTTATTAGAGTAGAACATATCGTAACTGTAACAGCCCGGATAAAAATTTGTATTTTTACCGGGACTGTAAAAGTCGTTATACAGTGATTTACCGAATGAATTAATCTTGGGTAATTAATTCAAGGTAAATCGAGCGTCGTTTTTAGAAACCAAGGTTTTTCCCGCGCTCGGGATTTCTCCGTAGATTTTTCGGGTCCCGAAATCATCAGAAAATCACACCAGAAATATAATTAATGGGTATTATAGTTATTTTCTGGTCCGGATAGAACCCGCCTCACATGTTGCACAGTAGTGCATAACTGTGGGCTGCCGCCGCCCCTCACCTGTGATGCCTGTGAGCTGCTTGTCTAACCCGTGCCCAACCAGTACCATGCACATTGTGTTTCATCTGCTTCCATACACACCACACACCACCATCTTTTTCCTACCAGTATCACCTTCTGCTAAACACATACCCAGACATCATCTTCTGCCTGCAAACCTACACACAAAACCAACCAAAACCAGTAAGAAAAGAAAAAAAAAGAGAAAACAAACACACAACACACTACATCAAACCAGAAATCGCCACACCATCACCACCTCACATATCACCTTCCTCCCTCTCCCAGTCACTGTTCACGAGTAGGCGAACCACGTCGCCACACACATCACCACCCCTACTGAAGTCTTCCCCTCACCGTCGTCGTCCGAACGAACCCGACGCTGCCTGATTCCACCACCCGACGTGCCGCCGGCAGCCAAGGATCCGACGGGCTGCCTTCCCCTCCCTGCCACTGTCGACCGCCGCTCCAGCAGCCACGACGTCGGCCGTCCTCGCGTCGCCACCTACGTCCGCGACCTGTGCCGCCCTCGCTTTTCGCGTCGCTCGCCTTCCTCCTGCCTCGCATGTCACGCCATCGTCGCAAACCCGAAAGACCATTCGGGTCCTGAGGTGAGCCAACCCGCCTGCATCTAGGTCGAGTCGCGGGTCACAGGGGCGCTGGGCCACGCGTTGGCACGGGCCCGTGTTCTGGGTCTGTGTCCTGGCCTGGACCTTGGTGCCTAGGTCCCGTGGGCTGGACCTATTGGGCTGCTAAGTTCATGGGCTGGCCAGATTTAAAAAAAAAAAAAGAGGAAGAAGAGGAAAATAATAATTACTTGGTATTTTATGGAAACAATAATAATATATAATTATGGGAATAACTTGGAAAATAAAAATAACTTTTGTTTTGGAAAAAATATATGTTATGGTATATAATATTTGAAAAAATAATGTGGTATATAATATGGGGAAATAATTATCTTGAGGAAGTAAACAATTTTGGAAAGGGTATTATCAAGTGTTATACTGGAATAATAACTGGGTATAAGTATAGTATGGTATTTTGACACATGGATAATAAATGGTGAATTATGATGATAATGGAAATAACCTGTATTAGCATGGCTTCTGCATATCATCTTATGTGTGCATATTATTTGGTTGATATAGGTTTTGATATCGAGCAGTTCCTGTGGAACTAGCTTTGGAACCTGTTGAGGATTCCATAACTGATAATTGGCTAAGGTGAGGATGGATAACCCTTGATATGTTGCCTGTAATACTATTGTGTTTTCTCTGATTCTTGCATTGTTTGATTGATCTGCTGAGTTCTTATGGCTTCTGTGAATATTGTTGATGGCTTGAATCGTGTTACTGAACTCTGTGAATTCCATATGTGATTTGGTGGTGAGGATGGCTAACTCTTGATTTGTGCCTGTAATACTTGATTGTGCTTTGTTGTTTGATTGAACTACTGAGATGATCATTGTTGGTTATTTGGCTTATATGGTTATTGTTATTGTTGTTGTTAGATTGTGTTGTGGGTGGCTAATCGGAATTGCCTGTGATTGCTTAATTGAACTGTTGAGTTGATTGTTATTGGTATCCATGGTTATTGTATGGTTGTTGATGTTAGTTGTTAACAGAGGATTGGTCTGTTAAGTGTGGTTAAATTGGATGTTTGGGAAAAAGAAAATGGAAAATGGAAATGATGATGATTTAATTGTCACGTGGAAAGTAGTGGTACGACTAGATGGTTAGAGGCTAGTTCTGTGGTGGTCATGGTCGGTTACTTGGTTAAGGATATTGATCCTTGGGATATTGATCCCGGTTTGGTTTGGTTATTGGGATGTTGATCCCAGATTGGTTTGGATTATTGGGATGTTGATCCAGGGTTTTGTTTTGGCCTGGCACCCGAAATAGTTAATAACCTGGTACGACCCTAGCTTGTCCAGTGACGGGGCCCGGATATTCAAATTGGAAAAGTTAATAAGTGAGTCGTGTCTTCTGGTTTTGGATTTGGGATGTCGATTCCTGTGATTTGGTTTTGGAATGAATATGACTTAATTGTCATGTGGTAAGTAGAGGTACGATCGGATGGTTTGAGACTGTTTTGTGGTGGCCATGATCTGGGTTACTTGTGATGGGCATGTTGATGCCGGTTTGATTGGGATGTTGATCCCTGAGATTGTTATTGGGATATTGATCCCTGAGATTGTTATTGGGATGTAGATCCCTGAGATTTGTTATTGGGATGTTGATCCCGGGTTTATTTTGATCTGGCACCAGGAACAGGTTGATAACCAGGTACGACCCTAGCTTATCCGTGACGGGGCCCGGAAGATAAAATTGGAATAATAATTAAGTCTTGGGTATGTTTGGGTCGAGTCTTTGGTTTGGTACGTTGTGGCTGTTGTTGCCAGTATTTCTTCTTTGAAGTATTGTTGTATTTCTTCTTTGAAGTATTATGGTTGCCTGCATATCTCTGTTTATCCATGATTGTGCTTAAATGTACCGGTGAGCGTTTCGGACTCACCCCTCGCCTGCGGGGTTTCATCCCGTTGGTTGACTTTTTTGTGATTCAGGAACGATGCATTCTGGCGGTTGTGACGTTACCACGGACAGGACTTGGATCCATAAGTCACCTTGCATTGTTTCATACTATTATTGAGAATGATAAAATTGCTTCCGTTGTGCTATATTTTTTGGTCCCCGGGTTCGAGTGACGTTTTTTTGATATTGGGCCGATGGGCCGAATTTATGTGTTGATGTCCTCGAGTTCGGGTGACGTGTTTGTTATTGGGCCGTTGGGCCGGATTTATGTTGTTTATGATGTTTGTGCCATGTGTCGGCACTGTTTTATGGTGAATACTCTTTGACGGGTAATTGTTGGTCAGGTGTTTCATTTTGGTAGCGGAGCGGGCGGTAGGTCCTTGGGTGATTGTTTTGCTTATTTGTTGTGCATAGCTCGCTCCATATGTTTATCATTTTGCATTTATGTCATTTAGTTAGTACATGATGGATCCAGTCGAGGGACGCCAGCTTGCCACAGAACATTCACATAAGAGGTAATTGATGCCATAAACATGCAGAAATATAAATATTATTAATATTACTGATATTATTTTTACATTATTATTATTATTAAAATTATTCATCTTCTTGGTACAACATTGACCCTGAAGCTATTGGGGCCATTGGTAATGTTGACCCTGATGTTATCGTTCCACGAGAACCACATACCGCCCGTGTTGTTCTGGCCAGGAAGCTCGAACCAGTTTGCTGGGGAGAACAGAAGTGGGATGACACCGTGATCGTCTTCGGGCTGCCACTGGGTCTCCGTGAGCAGAACCATGTTGGGCTTGTACTAGTTCTTCAGATCCCTCAGGGTACGCACGAACTCCTGGGAACGCCTAGCGATTCCTCTGCAGTTCCACACCAGTAGTCGGGCCTTCGGCCAAGTTGGTGGTAACTGAGTTACTCTGGGCATGCTCTGGGTAGTCATTGAAAACTGGTAGTAGGTACCTTTGTCTAGGAACTAGCAAGTGGGCTTTAGGCTGAATTCCTAAAGTCTTTCAGAAATGAAAAACATGACGGAATTGGCCGAGCCGTAGAAGGAGGTTCTCAGAGTGCTTTGATCCTCCAGGAAGAACGTCTCTTCCATGGGAGTGACAAAGAACCTGGAGGAGTAGAGTTCGTCAACGAAGACCAGACGAGGCATCTTGCCGAGCTCGTTTGGTAGTTCCTCTGGACGTTTGATGTTCAGATTGTAGGCCAACTGGTTTCTTCTTCCGAGGGAGGCACCCACGACGAAGAAGACAGATGATGGAGCAGGCATAGTGTTTGATGCGTTGTATTTTCTTTGCTTGAACGTTTTGTTTTCTTTTGGATGCTTTGTGGTTTTTGCTTACCGTTGTTTTGCCTTTTATAGAAAAATGTTTACATGTTTTTCAAAATATAGACCCCATCTGTTCCAAAAAAAAAAAGAAAAAAAAGAGTAAAAGGAAAAAAAAAGAAAAGAAAAGACAAAGAAATAGAAAAGAAAGAAAGAAAAATGGAAGAAGAAGGAATAGAAAAGAAAAGAAGAAAAAAAATAAAGTAAAAGAAAAGAAAAGGAAAGAGAAAAAAAGAAAAAAAAAAGAAAGAAAGAAGGAAGAAAGAAAGAATAAATAAAAAAACTCAAAATATTTTTCGGGGATAGGAAAAGTAGATTTTTTCACAAAACTCCAAACCGTTTTCATTCCTCAAGGTGTTGCTTTTTGAAAATTTTGTCGTTGCCTCATTTATTGCTTCATCACTTTGTGTGTTTTGGGCTACAAACGCAAGTGTATTTCAACTCTTTTCCATCTCACAATTTTCTTTCGCCCTGGCTATCTTGGCGTTTCTTTTTATGGCTTTTTGTATATTTTCTACATCTTTTATCACATGCATCCGTGACCGCTGTGGCTAGAATGATGGGACCATACCTCGAGTGCTGTGCATGTGCGACAGGGTTGCTCCTGTTTGGACATGATGGAGGGATACGATATCTGGAAGACGTTTTTGGCTTATGGACAGGTGGATATCGTTTCTTTTGAGGGACGCAGGACGTTCTCGTGATCATCGCCTTGTGAGTTAACGGACGTCTTTTCACAAGAAGAACTGACATCTCCGTCAGTTATGCGAGTTGCGTTTCTCTGGTTCGAGGACCTATACGACTGATCTAGAGCGATGGACATGGAAACATGTTTTGTTTTAATTTCTTTATGCTTGATTTTATTTCCTTCTTATTGGTTTTCTTCTACTTAAAAAATGTTTTGTTTTTCTATTTAACATAAGTTTTCATATTATAAAGAGAGATTTGTTTTTAAAAAAGAAAAAGCTTGTTTATTTATTTATCATAACGTTTTACAATAGAGAAGAAGTACTCTATGGAGTTACTTGCTTCTCTAGATCTTTTATAAGTTTTTGTATGTTTTTTATCTGGGAGGAGAGTTCCGCACACGCCAGTTCGATCTGCATCACTGCCGAGCTGACCTTCCTCAGTGAAGTGTTCAGTTGCGTCAGCGTCTGCAGTGGGGTATCACTGAGAGCAGTTGCCTTGCCCTTCTTTTCATCAGCATCCGTGCGACCGGATGGCTCCTCCTTGCCGACAGGTTTCTTTCGCCGTCTTCTGGAGATGACCATATGTTCCTTGAGAGCGATGATGTTCGTCTTGAAGAGTTTCTTCAGAGGTTCTTCATCGGAGTCCATAAAGGGATTAACACCACCGGTATAGCTCAGCTCCTCTGAGTCAGAAGTCGTTCTAGTTCTTATGGGAGAATTCATGTCAGAGAGTAAGTTTGCAGGTTTGAGGTTTGGTTTTTATAAGGGAGCCAGAGACGCGTAAGGGTATAAACGGGATATCATGTTGAGTTCGGACAGCTAGAAGAGTGTACCAGAAGCTTATCATGGTAGGACCCACAGATAAGACGGAATTTCGAGGACGAAATTCTTTTTAAGGTGGGTAGAATGTAACAGCCCAGGCAAAAATTTGTATTTTTACCGGGACTGTAAAAGTCGTTATACAGTGATTTACCGAATGAATTAATCTTGGGTAATTAATTCAAGGTAAATCGAGCGTTGTTTTTTGAAACTGAGGTTTTTCCTGCGCTCGGGATTTCTCTGTGGATTTTTCGGACCAAAGTTGGTATTTTTCAGGTCTTGGAATCATCAGAAAATCACACCAGAAATATAACTAAGGGGTATTATAGTTATTTTCTGGTCCGGACAGAACCCGCCTCACTTGCTGCACACTAGTGCATAATTGTGGGCTACCGCCGCCTTCACCTGTGATGCCTGTGAGCTGCTTGTCTAACCCGTGCCCAACCAGTACCATGCACATTTATTACCTGTGTTTCATCTGCTTTCATACACACCATACACCACCATCTTTTTCCTGCCAGTATCACCTTCATCAGTCATCACCTTCTGCTAAACACATACCCAGACATCATCTTCTGCCTGCAAACCTACACATAAAACCAACCAAAACCAGTAAGAAATGGAAAAAAAAAAGAGAAAACAAACACACAACACACTACATCCAACCAGGAATCGCTACATCATCACCACCTCACACATCACCTTCCTCCCTCTCCCGATCACTGTTCATGCGTAGGTGAACCACGCCGCCACACACATCACCACCCCTACTGAAGTCTTCCCCTCACTGTCGCCGTCTGAACGAACCCGACGCCGCCTGATTCCACCGCCCGACGAGCCGCCGGCAGCCAAGGAACCGACAGGCTGCTTTCTCCTCCCTACCACTGTCGACCGCCGCTCCAGCAGCCATGATGCCGGTCGTCCTCGCGTCACCGCCTACGTCCGCGACCTGTGCCGCCCTCGCTTTTCGCGTCGCTCGCCTTCCTCCTGCCTTGCGTGTCACGAGGTGAGCCAACCCGCCTGCATTTGGGTCGAGTCGCGGGTCACAGGGGCGCTGGGCCACGCGTTGGCACAGGCCTGTGTTCTGGGTCTGTGTCCTAGCCTGGACGTTGGTGCCTGGGTCCCGTGGGCTGGACCTATTGGGCTGCTAAGTTCATGGGCTGGCCAAATTTTAAAAAAGAGAGGAAGAAGAGGAAAATAATAATTACTTGGTACTTTATGGAAACAATAATTGTAACGGCCCGGGTAATTTTTTTCGTTTTTACCGGTATCGTAAAATTTATTTTACAGTCGTTTACCATTAGAATTAATCTTGGGTAATTAATTAATGGTAATTTATGCATTGGATTCCGAAACCGAGCCTTATCCCACGCTCGGGATTTTTCTGCGGATTTTCCGGACCAAGTTGGAATTTTTCGGGTCCAGAAATCTTCAGAAAAGTCAGGATTAACCCCGAGTTATCGGACCAGAAATAAAGTCAATGGGGTACATTAGTTATTTTTTGGTCCGGACAGAACCCGCCTCACATGCTGCCCAGTGAGGGGGCTGCAGCCCCCATTCACTGTGAGGCATGTGAATGGCCAGTGCATACCCGTGAGTCTATTTTCATCTTCACCTGCACCATCTCCTGCCTACCACCATGTCTCCCTTTACTGTTTTCTTTTCTCTACCCAGTTGTCCCTCTGCAAAACTTCACCTGCCAAAACACTGCCAGCAACCAAACATCAACCTTCCTTCATCTCAAACCTGTAAAAGAAAGGAAAAAAAAGAAACAAAACAACAATAACACACACACACCCCAAAAACGCTGCCGTCTTTCCCTTCCCCTTCTTCTATCTTTTTTTTTTCGTGAGCCACTGCCGCCGTTTCGCCACCTGTTTCCTTCCCTTCACCACCGCGGCCGGCCATTCCTCCCTCCCTCGCTTGCCGTCGCAGCAAGCCACGCCAGCCGCCGTCCTCAGCAGATCGACCACTCCAGCACCGCGACAACCCACGAGCCGTTGCCGGACCACCACCTCTTGCACGCACCACGACGACGATGCCCCTTCCTGCTCGCTCTGCCGCCGTCCTCGCTTCATCGCCAGTCCGTCGTGCCGCATGCCTCGCCCTGCTTGTCACCTCGCCTCAACACGCGCGCCGTCGCCGACTACTCAAGGTGAGCGTCCCGGGTTGAAGACGACCCGGATAAGGTCGGGTTGACCCGTGTAGCGTGAGATGGATCATGGGCTGTGAGGCTTTGAGGCATGGGTTGGGTTGCTGGGCCGGACCTCTGGGCCTGCACGTGGGCCGCTCCTGGGCTCCTGTTTGGGGCCTGGGCTAGCCACTGTGCATGGCCTGATCCGGCACTGTTTAGGCCCAGTCTAGTAAAAAAAAAAAAGAAATTTCTGGAATGGATAAAAATCCTAGAAAAAGAGAATTAATTGGAAAAAATAATAAAAAGGAGATATAATTTAGGGAAATAATATTTTGGAAAATAAAATAGATATAATTTTGGGAATAATTAGTGTTCTGAGAAAATATAAATGTAATAAACAATAGTAGAGTAATTAAATTGAGGAGATAATCATAAAAAAATAATAATAATAGTAGTAGTAATTAATAATTTTGGAAAGTACATACTTGTAGGAATAAATATGGAAAGGGTATAATCAAAGTAGGTATTGTATAGGTATACGTATAAGTATAGTATTATTTTAGACACTGGAAATAAATGGTGAATGATGATGATGATAGGAAATAACCCGGGGAGTAACCGAGATGAGTCCGTATTTAATTTCCGGTATACAGTAGCAGCATGACATTGCATATCACTTATGTGTGCATATTATTTGTTGATATAGGAGTTGATAACGAGCAGATACCTGAGGAACCGAACTTGGAGTCTGTGGGGCATTTCCAAACTTGATAATCGGCTAAGGTGAGGATGGATAACCTTGGATATGTGCCTGTAATACTCTGTTTGATTTTGTTGTTTGATTGAACTGCTGAATTGATTATTGACTGTTATATGATTGCTATGGAAATTGCTGATGGATATTGTTTGCTATCTGATTGCTGTGGATATTGCCATGATATTGCTGGTTTGTGTTATTGGATTGTGGTATTGTGAGTAGCCATTGAACTGTTATTTGTGATTAAATAGTGATATGAGATTGTTGGCTGGTTGAGCCTGTGGATTAATCTGAGATAATAAAAAGTTGAATAATTGATGATAGAGTAATGGAATTGGAAATGAAATTGAGATGATGATATAATTGTCACGTGAAAAGTAGTGGTACGACTAGATGGTTAGAGACTAGTTCTGTGGTGTCATGGCCGGTTGGTTGGTTGATTGGGATGTTGATCCCGGATTTGTGATATTGGGATGTTGATCCCGGATTTGTGATGTTGGGATGTTGATCCCGGATTTGTGATATTGGGATGTTGATCCCGGATTGTTGGTATTGGGATGTTGATCCCGGATTGTGGTTGGGCCTGGCATCCAGAATTAGTTAATAACCAGGTACGACCCTAGCTTGTCCAGTGACGGGGTACGAAAGATAAAATTGGTAATAAAGATAATTAAGCATTCTTTTGGTCTTGGCATAGTTGTTATGGTAGTTTTCTTGTGTTGTGATTGTTTGTGCTTACTGTTGAGATTGTTGTGCTTACTTCGAAAGTATTACGGTTGAATATATATCTCTGTTTATCCTTCGTCGGTGAGCACTTCGGACTCACCCCTTACCTGCGGGGTTTCATCCCGTAGGTTTGGTTGCTTCGTAGTTCAGGTACGATGTACGTTGGCTGCTGCTTTCTTCTCCACTGACTCCGGATCCATACCTCCGCTGCATGTGCATTTAAGTCTTCCGCTGCTGTGTCGTATATGTTGTTGTGTTGCTGCTATCCTTTATTGCTTTGGTGTTGTCTATTTGAGTTATATTGCTATTATTACGAGTGGATTGAATAATGGTCCCCAAGTATGGGTGCCAACTGTAATATACGGTGTGCTGTTGTATTTGGATTTTCTGTGTAGTATTTTACTGCGATGTACTGCCTGATCTGTTAATAAGAATAGTTTCGGCACGTGTTTACTGTGGATGGTAAATACGGGTCGGGGGGCTTCAGTTTGGTAGCGGAGCAGGCAGTAGGTCATTAGGGACATAACTGTGGTTGTATGACTGTCTGTTGGTGCATAAGATTTGTCACGACATGATATGACATGCATACATATACATTTTCATATAGGTACGAATGGATCCGGTTGGAGGGAATCAACATGCTGGAGGTCACATAGATGATGATCAGGTATCGGTGGATCAACCGCAGCAAGTTGCGGGAGGTCCGGAACACCTTCCGAATATTCCTTTGGGAGACCCTACGCAGATGCTGAATGTGGTAACTCAGATTCTGTGGGGGCAAGAAGCCAGGGATGCACGTATTGATGCTATGGGAGCCCGGGAACAGGAAAATCAGGGGCCAGTTGAGGATCCAGTGTATATGAAGCTGGAGAAGCTTGGGGCAGAGATCTTCACCGGTGTCACTACACCACAGGATGCTGACCGATGGCTTAGACAGATGAATAGGGTTATGCTGAAGCTGACATGCGGGAATGACAGGTGGGCCAGATATGCCGCTGCCATGTTCCGAGGAGATGTTGTTGATTGGTGGGAGTCTACCACCAAGGACATGCCGATACCTGTCACTATGCCGTGGACCCAGTTCATGGAGATGTTCCGAAGGAAGTTTGTTTCTGAGGCATACCAGGACCAGCTGAGACGGGAGTTTCTGGGACTACAACAGGGACCGGTTCAGACGGTCAATGATTATGAGATCAAGTTCAACCGCCTGTCCATCTATGCCAGTGAGTTTGTGGCTACTCCAGAGGCCAGATGTAAACGTTTCTAGGATGGTCTTCGATCTGGCATCCAGACAGTTATGGGGTGCGAGGTCTACGAGACTTACCAGGACATGCTGACAGATGCCCTGAGAGCTGAGATTATTTGGCTGGGTAATGAGAGAGAGCAGCAAGAGATCCGTAAGAGGCATGCTGTACAGAGTTCTGGGGGACAGAACAAGAGGTTCCAGACACCAGCTAACCGGTCAGGATATGGACAGAGCCGGTTCATATCAGGGAGTCAGGGACGTGGATGGTACAATAACTACAACAACCGAGGCAGTTCTTGGACTCAGTCTGGAGGGACTTCATCTTGGGGTGCTCGCCTGAGACCTCCTCTGTCTCAGGTGAGGTGTTATGAGTGTAATGAAGTTGGGCACTACCGTTATGCTTGTCCCAAGTTGGGAAGATCTGGAGGTTCGGCACCTGTTCAGACAGTGCAAGCTTCAGTTGCTAGTGTTCCTAGTGGTTCTGGAGTTGGCCGAGGCCGAGGACGTGGAGTTGTTCCTGCTAGGACCCAGTCAGCCATGAACCAGAGCACAGCAGTGCCGAGAGCATTTGTGATCACCGCTGATGAGGATCCAGAGAATGCTGATGTCATAGCAGGTACCTTTACAGTTTTTTTTAGTACTGCTTATACTTTGATAGACCCTGGTGCTACGCATTCGTTTATTCCACAAAGCTTTGCCATACTACATAACTGTACTGGAGAGAGTTTAGCTGGTCCGATGAGGGTTAGGTTACCTGCGGGTATAGTGGTCAGGTTAACCCATGTGTGCAGAGACGTATCGCTTTCATACGATAGCGAGGTTTTTCTTGCACGGTTGATTGTGATGAACATGGGAGGTTTCGACATCATCTAGGGGATGGATTGGTTGTCCAAGTACAGTGCTATGGTGAACTGTCGAACCAAGGAAGTGCTGTTGACTTCCGATGGTGGACATAAGATTTTGTTGACAGGTATTGGGAGAGCTGCTACTACATGTAGTATCTCTGCTAATCAGGATGTTGGGATGAAGTCGATGGATCCAGATGCTTTGTTGACCCACGTTAAGGGAGAAGAAGTTCAGACTCCGGTTTTGGGGGACAACATAGTTGTGAGGGAGTTTCCAGATGTGTTTCCAGAGGACTTTCCAGGATTGCCACCTGATAGGGAAGTCGAGTATACCATCGATTTGATGCCGGGAGTGACACCTATCTCGATGGCACCATGTCGGATGGCACCGACAGAACTCCAAGAGTTGAAGAAGCAGTTAGATGAGCTACTCGAGAAGGGTTTCATCAGACCTAGTACATCACCTTGGGGATCACCAGTCCTCTTTGTGAAGAAGAAAGATGGCAGTTTGCGGATGTGTGTGGACTACCGACAGTTGAACAAGGTGACAGTGAAGAACAAGTACCCGCTTCCTAGGATTGATGACCTCTTTGATTAGTTACAGGGAGCTACTATGTTTTCTAAGATTGATCTTCGATCTGGCTACCATCAGGTCAAGATTGCAGAGAAGGACATACCGAAGACGGCCTTCCGTACTCGGTATGGGCATGAGTTCACAGTGGTTCCTTTCGGTCTAACCAATGCACCTGCAGTTTTCATGTGCTTGATGCACTTGGTCCTGAACGAGTTCTTGGACAAGTTTGTGGTAGTCTTCATCGACGACATTTTGATATACTCCAAGAGCAGGGAAGAACATGAGGAGCACCTGAGGGTAGTACTACTGAGGCTACGAGAGGAGGAGTTGTATGCTAAGTTCAGTAAGTGCGAGTTCTAGCTTAAGGAAGTTGCATTCTTTGGACATGTTGTATCCGGAGACGGGATTAAGATTGACCCTGCTAAAGTGAAAGCTGTTCTGGAGTGGGAGCCGCCCAAAACAGTACCCGAAGTCAGGAGTTTTCTTGGCCTTGCAGGATATTACCAGAGGTTCATTGAGGGTTTTTCCTTGATAGCCAGTCCCATGACCAAGCTATTGAGGAAAGATCAAGCCTTTGTATGGAGTGATGCCTGCCAGAGGAGTTTTGATGAACTGAAGAAGAAGTTGACAACAGCACCAGTTTTGACAGTACCTAAGCCAGTTCTGAGGCAAGAAGGCCGAGTGATTGCCTATGCTTCACGACAGTTGAGGCCACATGAGAAGAACTACCCGACACATGATCTAGAGATGGCCGCAGTGATCTTTGCTTTGAAGATTTGGCAACATTATCTGTTTGGAGAGAGATGCTGGATCTTCACAGATTATAAGAGTCTCAAGTACATCATGACTCAGAAGGAACTTAACCTGCGACAACGACGTTGGGTTGAGTTGCTGAATGATTATGATTGTACTATTGAGTATCACCCTGGAAAAACTAATGTTGTAGTAGATGCTTTGAGCCGGAGACAACCAGAAGATGCTTCCACGACCTACTCGATGTCCTCACTCATCGAGTTAAGGAAGATGGGAGTTGATTTGTCAGTGGATGAGACAGGAGTTTTGTTGACCCACATTGAAGTCAAGTCTAACATGAGAGGCTGGATTATGGAATTACAAGATGGAGATCCCGACTTGATCAAGCTGAAGAAAGCAGTCCCTAGTGGGAAAGAAGACAAGTTTTGTATAGCTGAGGATAGTGCATTGATACTGGGGAAACGTCTATGTGTACCCAGTGTTGGTGACCTACGCAGCCAAATTTTGGAAGAAGGACATATGACGCCGTATGCTATGCACCCTGGAAGCACCAAGATGTACCAGAATTTGAGGAGTCATTTCTGGTGGCCACGTATGAAGAAGGATGTAGCCGAGTATGTAGCTAAGTGTATCACTTGTCAGCAAGTGAAAGCCGAGCATCAGGCTCCAGCAGGGAAGATGAGATCGTTGTCAGTGCTAGAGTGGAAGTGGGAGATGATCACTATGGATTTTGTGGTTGGATTACCGTTGACCCGGAGACAGCATGATTCCATCTGGGTTATCGTCGATCGACTTACAAAATCAGCTCATTTTCTCCCCATCCGACAGACAGATACTTTGGATAAGTTGGCGAAGCAATATGTTGCAGAGATTGTGAGACTATATGGGATTCCTAAATCCATAGTCTCAGACAGGGATCCGAGATTCACATCACGGTTTTGGAAGAGTCTGCAAGCAACTTTGGGGACGAAGCTGAGTTTCAGTACTGCATTTCATCCTCAGACCGACGGGCAGTCAGAGAGGACTATTCAGATGCTGGAGGATATGTTAAGGGCTTGTTCTCTTAATTTCAGTGGGAGTTGGGATCAGTATTTGTCCTTAGCGAAGTTCGCCTACAACAACAGTTTTCATTCCAGCATTGGCATGCCATCATTTGAAGCTCTTTACGGACGGAAATGTCGAAGTCCAGTATGTTGGGATAAAGAAGGTCTCTATTTGATTATGGGTCCGGATTTGGTTAAGCAGACTGTTGACAAGATTTAGGAAGTTAAGCAGAGTATGAGAGCAGCACAGGACCGACAGAAGAGTTATGCTGATAAGCATCGTCATGAGATGGAGTACCAAGTGGGGGAAAGGGTTTTCCTCCGAGTTGCACCATGGAAGGGTGTTATCAGATTCGGGAAAAGAGGGAAGCTGAGTCCCAGGTACATCGGACCATATGAGATTGTGGGAAGGGTTGGACCCTTAGCATACAGACTGTCATTACCAGAGGAGTTATCCCGGATTCATGATGTGTTTCATGTTTCCATGTTGAGGAGGTACAGATCTGATCCGAGTCATGTGGTTACCACAACAGATGTAGAGGTCGCAGAGGATCTTACGTATACAGAATTACCGGAGCAGATCCTTGCCAGAGAGGTAAGACAGTTGAGGAACCGAGTCATTCCCATGGTAAAGGTTAAGTGGAGCAAGCACTCTGCGAACGAGTCCACGTGGGAAGTTGAGGAGCACATGCGTTCTCAGTATCCGCACCTGTTTACAGCACCGGAGTGAATTTCGGGGACGAAATTCTTTTAAGGTGGGTAGGCTGTAACGGCCCGGGTAATTTTTTTCGTTTTTACCGGTATCGTAAAATTTATTTTACAGTCGTTTACCATTAGAATTAATCTTGGGTAATTAATTAATGGTAATTTATGCATCGGATTCCGAAACCGAGCCTTGTCCCTCGCTCGGGATTTTTCTGCGGATTTTCCGGACCAAGTTGGAATTTTTCGGGTCCAGAAATCTTCAGAAAAGCCAAAATTAACCCCGAGTTATCGGACCAGACATAAAGTCAAGGGGGTACATTAGTTATTTTCTGGTCCGGACCGAACCCGCCTCACATGCTGCACAGTGAGGGGGCTGCAGCCCCCATTCACTGTGAGGCATGTGAATGGCCAGTGCATACCCGTGAGTCTATTTTCATCTTCACCTGCACCATCTCCTGCCTACCACCATGTCTCCCTTTACTGTTTTCTTTTCTCTACCCAGTTGTCCCTCTGCAAAACTTCACCTGCCAAAACACTGCCAGCAACCAAACATCAACCTTCCTTCATCTCAAACCTGCAAAAGAAAGAAAAAAACAAAACAAAACAAAACAACAATAACACACACACACACCAAAAATGCTGTCGTCTTTCCCTTCCTCTTCTTCTTTCATTTTTTTTTTGCTTTTCTCTTCCATTTCCACCGTGAGCCACTGCCACCGTCTCGCCACCTGTTTCCTCCCCTTCACCACCGCGGCCGGCCATTCCTCCCTCCCTCGCTTGCCGTCGCAGCAAGCCACGTCAGCCGCCGTCCTCAGCAGAACGACCACTCCAGCACCGCGACAACCCGCGAGCCGTTGCCGAACCACCACCTCTTGCACGCACCACGACGACGACGCCCCTTCCTGCTCGCTCTGTCGCCGTCCTCGCTTCATTGCCAGTCCGTCGTGCTGCACACCTCGCCCTGCTCGTCACCTCGCCTCGACACGCGCGCCGTTGCCGACTACTCAAGGTGAGCGTCCCGGGTTGAAGACCACCCGGATAAGGTCGGGTTGACCCGTGCAGCGCGAGTTGGATCATGGGCTGTGAGGCTTTGAGGCATGGGTTGGGCTGCTGGGCCGGACCTCTGGGCCTGCACTTGGGCCGCTCCTGGGCTCCTGTTTGGGGCCTGGGCTAGGCACTGTGCATGGCCTGATCCGGCACTGTTTAGGCCCAGTCCAGTAAAAAAAAAAGAAATTTCTGGAATGGATAAAAATCCTAGAAAAAGAGAATTAATTGGAAAAAATAATAAAAAAGGGATATAATTTAGGGAAATAATATTCTGGAAAATAAAATAGATATAATTTTGGGAATAATTAGTGTTCTGAGAAAATATAAATGTAATAAACAATAGTAGAGTAATTAAATTGAGGAGATAATCATGGAAAAATAATAATAATAGTAGTAGTAATTAATAATTTTAGAAAGTACATACTTGTAGGAATAAATATGGAAAGGGTATTATCAAAGTAGGTATTGTATAGGTATATGTATAAGTATAGTATTATTTTAGACATTGGAAATAAATGGTGAATGATGATGATGATAGGAAATAACCCGGGGAGTAACCGAGACGAGTCCGTATTTAATTTCCGGTATACAGTAGCAGCATGACATTGCATATCACTTATGTGTGCATATTATTTGTTGATATAGGAGTTGATAACGAGCAGATACCTGAGGAACCGGACTTGGAGTCTGTGGGGCATTTCCAAACTTGATAATCGGGTGAGGTAAGGATGGATAACCTTGGATATGTGCCTGTAATACTGTGTTTGATTTTGTTGTTTGATTGAACTGCTGAATTGATTATTGACTGTTATATGATTGCTATGGAAATTGCTGATGGATATTGTTTGCTATCTGAAGCTGTGGATATTGCCGTGATGTTGCTGGTTTGTGTTGTTGGATTGTGGTATTGTGAGTAGCCATTGAACTGCTATTTGTGATTAAATAGTGATATGAGATTGTTGGCTGGTTGAGTCTGTGGATTAATCTGAGATAATAAAAAGTTGAATAATTGATGACAGAGTAATGGAATTGGAAATGAAATTGAGATGATGATATAATTGTCACGTGGAAAGTAGTGGTACGACTAGATGGTTAGAGACTAGTTCTGTGGTGTCATGGCCGGTTGGTTGGTTGATTGGGATGTTGATCCCGGATTTGTGATATTGGGATGTTGATCCCGGATTTGTGATGTTGGGATGTTGATCCCGGATTTGTGATATTGGGATGTTGATCCCGGATTGTTGGTATTGGGATGTTGATCCCGGATTGTGGTTGGGCCTGGCATCCAGAATTAGTTAATAACCAGTTACGACCCTAGCTTGTCCAATGACGGGGTCCGGAAGATAAAATTGGTAATAAAGATAATTAAGCATTCTTTTAGTCTTGGCATAGTTGTTATGGTAGTTTTCTTGTGTTGTGATTGTTTGTGCTTACTGTTGAGATTGTTGTGCTTACTTCGAAAGTATTACGGTTGAATATATATCTCTGTTTATCCTTCGCGGTGAGCACTTCGGACTCACCCCTCGCCTGCGGGGTTTCATCCCGTAGGTTTGGTTGCTTCGTAGTTCAGGTACGATGTACGTTGGCTGCTGCTTTCTTCTCCACCTGACTCCGGATCCATACCTCCGCTGCATGTGCATTTAAGTCTTCCGCTACTGTGTCGTATATGTTGCTGTGTTGCTGCTATCCTTTATTGCTTTGGTGTTGTCTATTTGAGTTATATTGCTGTTATTACGAGTGGATTGAATAATGGTCCCCAAGTATGGGTGACAACTGTAATATACGATGTGCTGTTGTATTTGGATTTTCTGTGTAGTATTTTACTACGATGTACTGCCTGATCTGTTAATAAGAATAGTTTCAGCACGTGTTTACTGTGTATGGTAAATACGGGTCGGGGCGCTTCAATAATAATATATAATTCTGGGAATAACTTGAAAAATAAAATAACTTGTGTTTTGGGAAAGAATATATGTTATGGTATATAATATTTGAAGAAAATATATGGTATATAATATGGGGAAATAATTATCTTGAGGAAGTAAATAATTTTGGAAAGGGTATTATCAAGTGTTACACCGGAATAGTAACTGGGTATAAGCATAGTATGGTATTTTGACACATGGATAATAAATGGTGAATTATGATGATAATGGAAATAACCCGAGGCAGTAATCGAGACGAGTCAGTATTTATTTATTGGGATACAGTATTAGCATGGCATCTGCATATCATCTTATGTGTGCATATTATTTGGTTGATATAGGTTTTGATATCGAGCAGTTCTTGTGGAACTGGCTTTGGAACCTGTTGAGGATTCTATAACTGATAATTGGCTAAGGTGAGGATGGATAACCCTTGATATGTTGCCTATAATACTGTTGTGTTTTCTCTGATTCTTGCATTGTTTGATTGATCCGCTGAATTATTATGGCTTCTGTGAATATTGTTGATGGCTTGAATCGTGTTACTGAACTCTGTGGATTCCTTATGTGATTTGGTGGTGAGGAAGGATAACCCTTGATTTGTGCCTGTAATACTTGATTGTGCTTTGTTGTTTGATTGAACTACTGAGATGATCATTGTTGGTTATTTGGCTTATATGGTTATTGTTATTGTTGTTGTTAGATTGTGTTGTGGTTGGCTAATCGGAATTGCCTGTGATTGCTTAATTGAACTGTTGAGTTGATTGTTATTGGTATCCATGGTTATTGTATGGTTGTTGATGTTAGTTGTTAACAGAGGATTGATCTGTTAAGTGTGGTTAAATTGGATATTTGGGAAAAAGAAAATGGAAAATGGAAAATGGAAATGATGATGATTTAATTGTCACGTGGAAAGTAGTGGTACGACTAGATGGTTAGAGGCTAGTTCTGTGGTGGCCATGGTCGGTTACTTGGTTAAGGATATTGATCCTTGGAATATTGATCCCGGTTTGGTTTGGTTATTGGGATGTTGATCCCGGATTGGTTTGGTTTATTGGGATGTTGATCCCGGGTTTTATTTTGGCCTGGCACCCGAAATAATTAATAACCTGGTGCGACCCTAGCTTGTCTAGTGACGGGGCCCGGATATTCAAATTGGAAAAGTTAATAAGTGAGTCGTGTCTTCTGGTTTTGGGTTTGGGATGTCGATTCCTGTGATTTGGTTTTGGAATGAATATGACTTAATTGTCATGTGGTAAGTAGAGGTACGACCGGATGGTTTGAGACTGTTTTGTGGTGGCCATGATCTGGGTTACTTATGATGGGCATGTTGATGCCGATTTGATTGGGATGTTGATCCCTAAGATTGTTATTGGGATGTTGATCCCTGAGATTGTTATTGGGATGTAGATCCCTGAGATTTGTTATTGGGATGTTGATCCCGGGTTCTTTTTGATCTGGCACTAGGAACAGGTTGATAACCAGGTACGACCCTAGCTTATCCGTGACGGGGCCCGGAAGATAAAATTGGAATAATAATTAAGTCTTGGGTATGTTTGGGTCGAGTCTTTGGTTTGGTACGTTGTGGCTGTTGTTGCCAGTATTTCTTCTTTGAAGTATTGTTGTATTTCTTCTTTGAAGTATTATGGTTGCCTGCATATCTCTATTTATCCATGATTGTGCTTAAATATACCGGTGAGCGTTTTGGACTCACCCCTCGCCTGCGGGGTTTCTTCCCGTAGGTTGAGTTATTTGTGATTCAGGAACGATGCATTCTGGCGGCTGTGACGTTACCTCGAGCAGGACTTGGATCCATAAGTTACATTGCATGGTTTCGTACTATTATTGAGAATGATAAAATTGCTTCCACTGTGCTATATTTTTTGGTCCCCGGGCTCGGGTGACGCTTTTTTGATATTGGTCCGATGGGCCGGATTTATGTGTTGATGTCCTCGAGTTCGGGTGACGTGTTTGTTATTGGGCCGTTGGGCCGGATTTATGTTGTTTATGATGTTTGTGCCACGTGTCGGCACTATTTTATGGTGAATACTGTTTGACGGGTAATTTTTGGTCGGGGTGTTTCAATAACATTCCATGCACTTGAATGAAAAAAAATATATAAAAAGAATATAATAAATTAAGATATATAAAAATAAAATAACATTATGTACTTCTATTAACTATAACAAGTTAAACTTTAGTTAATTGTTACGTTATTATTTTAATTATTATGTTAGTATTTTAATTGTTAGATATATTTGACATATTAAAATATTTTTCTCGAAATATAAATTTATTGGTTCTAAAAGTCATATATAAATAATACTTTTTCCTACTAATAGTTATTCGAGAAGTATAGTTAGTATTTAGTATGTAAAACTCGTCACATTTGATGGAGAAAAATACATATTGCATGAATAAAATAAATGTAAAATAAAAAATAATATTGTTTATGTGTGAGTCTCAATTATATCTCAGTTGGTATTGAAATAGTTATTGTATAAAATTTATAAAAATATGTAAATGCATTTTAAGTAGTTTTTTATTGATTATATTACTAAATCAAAATATTCCATGGGAAGAAAAAATATTAAAATAACTAATTTTATTTTAAATTATGAACCAAATCATATTATTTCACTTTATGAAATTTATAATATAAATATCAATGATATGCTATTATATATTTCTGTATAATTTTACACCAAATTTTATGATACTGAGACGATGTGGGAGAAGAAAAAATAATGATACTGGATTTGTTGTAAATATGGTGGGCGGAATCCCACTTAATGGGCTAAGATTTCTTGTCTCTCGTTAACTGCTTAAGGCGGTTAGCCCCTTGACCAAGTCCACGATTTAGTATTTACATGCGATTTGGGATCCCACCAAATCTTCAAAGACAATCTGACATCCATTATGTAAGGGTTTACTCCATATTTGTTACGGTAAAGCATTTTGATCATAATATAGTCTATACCATTTCCATATCATGCGAGTGACATATAGAGACCGTTTCTGGACGTTATCCAAAAAATAATATAAGAGAACAATAAATGTTATTATTCAAAAATGATTTAGAAAATAGTTGAATTATTCATTATTGCACGATGCTCAATTTTCAAAAAAGTTTCACAAAATTTTAGTGCACTATATTAATTAATCTACAATAATATCTTGGCACAGTATTTTAATTTTAGCGTGCAAATACTTAAACTGATTTGGGTCAATTTGCTCCATAATTAAAGAACTTTCAAGCTTATATTGTAATTTTTTAAAGTTTTTAAGTATTTTTAATCTATACTAAATATAAAAGCACCAAGTCACCAAAATTACAAAATTGAAATACCAAAATACCCTTTTGTTTTCTATTATAATTAAAGGCATAATAGTCATTACAAAAACTATTCTAAATGACAAATTATAATAATCCCACTTGCACCATCCAATAGCAAATTGGATCAGTTCTTTTTTTTAAAAGTCAGTCTTCTACTAACGTCAAGCCTAGCAAGCTAAAATCCAATGTTTTAAAAATCTTACAATAGTTATAATCCTATTTATATTCAAAAATTAATTCTAAAATAATACATATCTACCTATTATTTCTATCCCGCACAAGTTATAATATCAACTTCAACTATGATTGCTTATTGATTCATAAACTAATTAATTATAGCGCATGCAATATATACATGCCATCAACTTCTTCTTTGCTTGATTTTTTTTTTTATTCATAAACTAATTAATTATAGCACATGCAATATATACATGCCATCAACTTCTTCTTTGCTTGATTTCTTTTTTCTTATATATGCATGCGCAAACTAATCGTTACGGGACCGTCAAATTTAGGTACAGGATCGTTCAAGTCAGGTTTTTTGTTATTGGGATAGGTGAGTTCTTATCAATCCATCCTCCAAAAGAACCAGATATGAATATTTGCCATCATCCGACTCGAGCAAGAATCAAACGAAGCAAACGGATCTATAGAAAAGGATAGAAAAGCCCGAGTAGTTGATCCAATAGTTATAAAATAGCGAAGGAACAATCATTCACAAATAGAATGAGGAATTTGTCGTTGAACAACCATCACGATTGGAACATCTTTCTTCCTGAATCTCATTGGATCAATCGGCCAAAGGTTCAATCTGTTTTATCATCCTTATGTGGAGGTATGCATTTCGAGATATGACATATTATATAGTGGTGAGACACATTGTCTGCTGGTATGCAATTTGTTAAATCTGCCTCACATTATGCCAAATTGCTACCGGAAATTGCCTTATAAGTGATGATAATAAATTTATTTTTTTAGATAAAGTGCCTTACTTTTTTTTTACACAATCTAGCAAACATAACCTATTTGAATGGTGTTTTGCCCAATTTAATCCGAATCCGACTTGGATCGTGTAGCAGGTTATGGTGGGTGAGTCTTCCAATAAAAATCTTGAATGGTTTTTTGGTTGTAGGTAATGAACCAATCTATAACTCATTGATTGTTTATTTGTTTTTTTTTTTTTGCTTTTTTGCTTGGTGTTTTAGTTGTAGGTAACAACAAATCCAAAGCGTTGGTTTAACAAACGAGTTGTTAGTATTTGAAAAAAAACAATGAGTTGAACTCTCAACCAGTGATTTATTTTCGGTTACTGTTAACAAATTGAACCACATAATTTTTTTCCATAGGGTTAAATAATCATGGAGAAGAATAAACACAATAATTCATGACAAATGTATTTGCAATTTATTATCAATGACAACTATGGAGAGAAAAAAACAAAGAAGAGATAATAAACATCGACTACAAAAAAGAATAATAGTGAAAAATAATAATATAATTTAATAATTTCATTCATTAATAATATAATTTAATAATTACAATTACATAATTTAGAATATCAAAAGGAATAAAAATTATTATTAATAATAATTGATTTATAAATTTCTATTCTAATACTAAAACTAATTCTAAACAATGCGTAACTGTTTGTCTAGATTATCAAAAAAAAAAATCTTTGTTTATATTATATATAAGTTCTTCTCAAGAAAATGATTAATATATAAACCTTTATTGATATTTCCTCAACGATTACCATGAATTACGAAAGACAATAATTGAAACACCCCGACCTAAATTTACCCGACCAACAGTAATTACCAATAACAGTGCCGACACGTGGCACAAACTGTGTAATACAATAGAAAATTGGCCCATCGGCCCAACAACAATAGACTAACACCCGGTATCGGTACAATAACAATCATAGCACAGCGGAAGCAATTTTGAATAATCACAGCAAAAGCATGAATCGACTCGATGCAAATCTATGGATCCAGATCCGTCGGAGGAGATGCCGCAGCCTGCCATGACGCATACCTGCATAAGGAACAATGAAGCCTGCCGATGGGGCAGGTGAGGGGTGAGATTCTCCATAATCTCACCGACACATACCCTATGATGATTAACATAGCACATACATAACAACAAGAGCACATCATTACGGCATACGAGTAGTGAACAACACACACAACAATACTGCCAAAGAACAATATAGACTATGCAAATGTCCACCCCATCGACTATGCAAAGCACTAACCATCTAGTACTGACTGTACCATACACCAGTGCCCGACCAGGACACCTCAACTCGACTACGTATTGGGTATCCAACCCAGTCTCAACAGACTACATAGTACATACTCTAGTCCTGACAGACTATACTCAACAGAGGTTCCTCATCGCATGATAACATACTATTACTGTGTTTGCTGATCATCTAACCCGGTATCAAAACAAACTCAAATCACGTGAGCCTCGCTCACCGGGTAGCCGGCAACCTGCACGGTTCATACCCAACCAATATCACAAACCGGTCCACGGGTAGAATCACAACACAACACGGTACAACAGTCACCACAGCAACTTGTAGCCACAACAACAACAATTCTTATTAATCCCGAACACTGGGTATCGACATACCCTTAGAAATATCGACCAACCAATCGTCGACCACAGCCGACAACCAACATATCTCATTATCCTATCAAGATGACAAGTGATACTCACCCGACAATTATCAAAAGAACCGACAATAAACAAAGGACAACTGGCAACCGATGCCAGCAACAATAGACTACACAAGACCAACATCAACAACAACACTCGCGAACCAGCAACCTATGCCGATCACGGTCAACCGACTATACTGACAACCTTCCAAGGTACGATCACGAGACAACATGCATATGAACATAACACATCACAGCCCAACAAAAACACATTTTAATCAAAGCTGAGCCAAGGCCAAAAGAATGCTTAATTACTTCTATTACCAATTTTATCTTCCGGGCCCTGTCACTGGACAAGCTAGGGGTCAGACCTGGATATCAACATATTTCGGGTGCCAGACCAAAATCAAGAGAGCCCAGGGATCGACATCCCAAAAATACGAACCCAGGGATAGACATCCCAAATAAATCAACGGGATAGACATCCCAA
>JAKUCV010005314.1:35271-103323 GCA_028386065.3 Turnera subulata
AGCGTTGCCCAAGTCTCGGAATTGGAAACCGAAGCTCGGTTAGCCGTGTAGAATTCTCGGAAGTTCTAGGTAACCCTCGGAATCGAATTCCGAGGCTCGGTTAACGAGGATACTCCGGAACATCGTATATCCTCGGCGATCAAAACGAAGTTCGGTTACTCCCAATAACTTCCGAAAATTCGGTGCGGTAGAATTCTCGAATTACAACGATAAAATTTTATTTACCGTCGTAAGAGTTAAAACGACTCGGTAAAATCTCAAAAATTTTACCCGGGTCGTTACAATAATTATTGAGAAATAGTAGAATCTTGGCGAAGAACTGATGAAGAGTCAGCAAAAATTACAAACAGGAATAACATCTGCAAAAAAGAATAATCATAGAGAAGAAGAACAATCATTAAACTCATGATATACAATATTGTTTGAAAAAAAAACAATAAAAATATGAAGAAGAACAATTGAGTCAGCGAAAACTACGAACAAGAACAACGTCTATGAAAAAAAAAAATCATAGGGAGGAATAATCACAAGAACCCATTATAGATGTGTTGGTAGTTTATTATCACCAAGAATTGTAAAGAAGAAAAATTGAAGAACATTTTGAATAATCAATGAAAACTACAAACAACAACAATGACTATGAAAAAAAGTAATAATAATATAATTAAATAATCTCCTTCATTATTAATATAATTTAATAATTAGAATTATATAATTTAAAATATCAAAGAATTCAAAAAATATTATTAACAGTAACCAATTTATAATTTTTTTATTTTAATATAAAAACTAATTCTAAACAATTCATTTGTCTAGATTACATAAAACAATTGTTTACATTATATATAATTCTTTTAGAAAATGATTGATATATAAGACTTTATTTATATTTTCTCGACAACTACCAAGCATTAAGAAAAATAATAATTACTGAAAAAAACAATAAAATTACGAAGAAAAACAAAGAGTCAGCGAAAACTGTGAACTATAATAACGTGTATCAAAAGAATAATCATGAAGAAAAATAGCCACAAGATCTCATGGCAAATGTCTTTTTAATATATTATTAATAAGAACTATGGTCAAGAAAAATTTAATAGCATTCAAATTATCAATAAAAACTAGGAACATGAACAATGATTATGAAAAGAATAATAGCAGAAAAAAATTATCATAAGAATTTATGACTGTTGTGTTTGTGGTTTATTGTCAACAAGGAGTATGAAGAAGAAAAATTTTAAACCAATCGAATAGTCAACAAAAACTACCGACGGTTACAAAAACTACGAAAAAGAATAATATAACTGAATAATCTTTTTCATTCATAGTAAATTTAATAACAAAAATTATATAATTTGTAATATCAAAGGGTACCAAATATCTGTAACAATAATCAATTTATAAATTTCTATTCTAATACAAAAGCTAATTCTAAATAATTAATATGTCTAGATTATAAAAAAACTCTTTGTGTACATTATATATAAGTTATTCTCAAGATAATGATTAATATATAAGCATTTATTTATATTTTCTCAAAAAGTATCAAAAATGGTGAAGAACACTAATTATTGAAAATAATAGAATTTATGAACAATAACAGCCAAAAATTCAACGGAAACGATGAATAAAAATAATGTTTACCAAAAAGAACAATCATGAAGAAAAAAATTCACAAGAGCTCATGATAGATGCGTTTGTAATTTATTATCAAGAAGAATTATAGAGAAGAAGAGTCGAGTAGTCATCGAAAACTATGAACAAGAACATTGACAACGAAAAAGAATTATCATTGGAATTTATGAATGATGTGTTTGTGGTTTACTGTCAACAAGGACTATGAGGAAGAAAAATTAAAAATACAATCGAATAGTTAATGTAAGCTACCAAAAAGACCATCGACCACGAAAGAAATATCAATGAAAAATAATAATATAATTTAATAATCTCATTCATTAATAATAAATTTTAATAATTAAAATTATGTAACTTAGAATTTAAAGGAGTAACAAATATCATTGACAATAATGCGTCTCCGTTTCTCTAGATTATAAAAAAAATTTGTCCTTATTATATATAAGTTTGTTTTCAAGATGTTGATTAATAGTATATAACGTGATTTTTAAAATATAATGTTATACAACGTGCATCGCACGTGCAAAAACTAGTAATTAAAACATTTCAAGGACCATAATGTTATAATATTAAAATTTATATTAAATATAATGTTTTTATTGGTGCACATGAGTATCGTACCCGAAAACTCATGGCTAAGTACTATAGAATTTCTCTTTTTTTTTTTTTATCTCTGGTTTTTCAATAAATTTTGATAGCGGCAACACGATATATGTTTTATAGTGTCTGTAAAAAGAAGTAAAGAAAAATAAATAAATAAATATAGGATTAATTATATTTTTTATCTTTATGTTTGTCATTTTCGATATTTTTCATCTCTGTGTTACAAAATAGACATTTTTCATCGTTGTGTTAAATTTCTGATATATTTTTTATTTTTCTCCAAATTTACTCACTGAAAATGCCGACATGTCAATTGGAAAAAAATAAAAAAAAATTGATACATCAGCATTTTTTGTGCAGAAAATCGAAGAAAAATTTAAAATGTCTCAAAAATATCAGCACAGGAATTAAAAATGTTCATTTTGTAACAGGGGAATAAAAAATATTCTAAGCGACAAACACAAACACAGATGAAAAATATGATTATTCCAAATAAAAAATTATGAAAAAAAAACAACAAGTGGAGGAAATCTAGTTAAATATAAATCCAGGTTCGATCAAAGAAAGCATGAGCAAGAGAATCTCACTTTTCACGTTATTTGAAGATAACTTTTTTGAAAACTATTCTGAAGATTGATTTTGCCATCCAAACAAATATTTACTTCTTCAAGAAACAGGAAAAATTAAGAAACACTCCCAAAATAAATTTCCAAACACACCCAAGTTTGAGACGGTAATAAAAGAAAACTCTAGAACTAGACGCCGATTCTAGAAAACCAACGACCCCATCAACAAAAGTCATCCTACTGCAGCTTATTGTCCAAAAAAGCAGAATAATTTAAAAATTTTGTACTAAAAATGGCATTTCTCAGGTCAGTAACAACAACCACAAAGACTGCCATTGCAGCCTCTGCTTTACCTGCAGCCTTAGCTTTCTCCTCTCTTTCCTCTTCCTCTCAATCTTCTCATCCAAATCCCAAACCCCAAAACCTGCCTTTCCTCTTTTCATCATCCTCCTCATCCTCAGTTTTCTCGCCAACTCGCTTTTGCCTTGTAAAGAACAACTTGGCTCAGCCTCTCTCTGCTGTTAGCATGGACGCACCCACTTCCAATGGCAAAATCACCTCTCAAGTTCGTTTTTTGATAGATACCCATTTATTTTTATGTCTTAATATCTCAGCTTAACTGGTAAAATTATGGAGCTTGATTGTTATTTGATTGGTTTCGCAGGAAGATTCGGCCTTGCCGGAACTCCTTGTAAGTTTTTTTTTTTGTTTTGAATTCTATCTCCAAATTTATTAGTTTGGAGCGATTTCATTTCATTAAACTTCTCATATATTGATTAATGAATCACGTGGTTGCAAGTTAAGGAGGAATATGGGTAGAGAAAGATTCTTCCTTGATTGTAATTAAGTCAAATTTAAATTGCGATCTTTATTTTTGCTAAGATCAGTCGAGAATTTATTATACTATGATTTTGTCCCTATCCAGTATCATTTGTTGCTGGGCCTCTGACTCTTATATATGGGGGGTGATTCTATGTCCTCGGATGACTTGTTTGTGGATGAACACTGGAGATTTCTATTTGTCTTTTTGGTCTCTTCTTGTTGGGGAGTTCTTGTGGGTTGAAGTTGTTGTGGCTTCTAGATTTGTCCGTCATTTTCCTTAATTATACTCTTTTCCTGTTCCTGGTAGTTCAAACTTGACTCTAATATCATATTGTTACCGTGGTTTTGCAACAGACAGAATTCATGGTGGACATGAAGTGCGAGGGCTGTGTTAATGCCGTTAAGAACAAGTTGCAGACTGTTGATGGTATGCATTGGCCTTTCTTCTTAGTAAGCAAATATAGGATTATTTCCTTCTTTACAACCCTCCGTGTCATATTTTATGTTCTGTGGAAAATATAGGAGTGAAGAATGTGGAGGTAGATTTGGGCAATCAAGTTGTGAGGGTTCTTGGTTGTTCACCTGTGAAGACAATGACTGAAGCATTGCAGCAGACCGGTAGAAATGCCAGACTAATTGGCCAAGGGGTTCCTGACGGTTGGTCAATCTATATTAATTTTGATTCATGCTTATATGGATGGATTCATCATAATTCTTTCTTCTTCTTTTTTTCTTTTCTACAGTCCCAATTCAATTTGCTTTGCATTTAACGGCATTCTTCTTTTTGGTAGTTCTTTTCTGCTATTCAAGCTCTATGATTCTCCTTCAGTAATCATCTGAAAATGTTTTCTTCTTTGTTTATTTTCAATATGATAAGTGTATTAATAGCTAGGGCTAGTAAGTTGAGATCTTGGTTTTTAAACCCATGTTATGGACCTAGAAGCCATCACACCCTACCACTCAGCCAAATGTCTCATTACGGAAACTTTAGGGTAATCCTAATTGGTTTCTGCATTAGGCCTACCAAGCTCTTCTTTGCTTGTTATTGTTTCTGAAAGCATCGATCCTTTCTCTGTGTCTCAGATTTTTTAGTTTCTGCGGCTGTTGCTGAATTCAAAGGTCCAGAAATTTTTGGTGTGGTTCGATTTGCTCAAGTGAGCATGGAATTGGCTAGGATTGAGGCCAATTTCAGTGGATTGTCACCGGGGACACATGGTTGGTCCATCAATGAGTTTGGTGATCTGACAAGAGGTGCCGCAAGCACTGGCAAAGTGTTTAATCCTACAAACGAAGAGCAGGTCAGTGCATTTCTTCTTTTAGTATGTTATGGTTCTGCATCTTTCTCTTCCTCCTATTTTTTACCCCAGTTCATCAAGTGACACCAGTGACGAATAATATCAATTAGAATATGAGAGCTAGTTCCCATATTGGTATTGAAATGGGGGTAATGGTATTTGTTCTAGTGACCTAGTCCACGACTTTGTTGTTCCATTTATCTTTTTGCAGTCTTCATGTGAATCCCTCCTATTTGGTGTAACTTCATGGCCATTGTTTTACCTTAACAAGAATTTTCTGATTGAATTCGTTGTTTATCAGCCATTGGGAGACCTGGGAACACTAGATGTTGATGCCAAGGGAGAGACTTTTTTCTCAGGCTCTAAGAAGCAGCTTAGAGTGGCAGATTTGATTGGGAGAGCGCTAGTGGTATATGCAACTGCAGATAAATCAGATAAAGGTTTGATAGCTGCTGTGATTGCAAGAAGTGCTGGAGTTGGTGAAAATTACAAAAAGATTTGTGCCTGTGATGGAACCACCATATGGGAATCAACAAATAGCGATTATGTTGCCAGCAAGGTTTGATGTTACAATTAATGAAAAATCATCTGAACCTGGATATACTGGAGTGTTCAGGCACGCTCACTGGTTGAGGATTCAGTGAATTAGGGTGGCTGTTCTCTTTGTAGAATGAGTAATATGTGGTTATTGAGTTCACTGGATTAGTATTATGGACTAATAACTCTATTTTACCCCACCCTTGTATTACTGTAAATGTATTTGGAAGAATAATTGCATAGTGAAGCAATTTTAGGATTTATTTATTGAGGATTGCTCTTTGATTAACAGAGTGAAGTATAGTACTACAAGTTCCAATTCTGTAAAAAAGACGGTTTGTTCTCGTGATGTGGTCATTGTTAGAGGGAGAAAGGTTTCAGTTTCTACAACCTGACTTGCCACTCTAGATGCAGCTTCTGTTCTGATGATGTGGTCATTGTTATCATTGCTAATACACAAATGCAAGGGCCAAAATCACATTTATGAATAATCTATAAAATAATCAGATCGCCTATATTTTTAACATGTAGGATTAATTATAACCTGATCAAGGCGAGAGTGAAATTGTTAAATCTTTCCATTGTTAAAAAGGTCTACAGGAAATCACTCCAAATCTTTATTTGTAAAACTAGAAGAAAGAGCCAAAGTGATGATATAAACACAACTTCAACCACCGCGGTAATGGACCCAGAGATATAGAAGTAATTGGACGGGGATGAACTAAACATTTCTATCCAGCTTGGAAATCACCCGTTGAAGAGGGACAAACCAAGTCCTCAAATGCATATGCGATATCATATCAGGTTTTTGAAGGCAGTAATCCTTCCCTATTGGCCATCTCATAGAGAGCTACGGCCATTAGAACCTTAGCATCGGCTGTCATACGCCAGAGCTTGCTGTAGGGGACAACACGGACCTTAATCAGCTCACCATGTTCACGAAGGCCGGTCTCCTTCCCTTGCAACTGACTGATAATCCCTTTTTCTACAGTGCCTCTATAGAGGAAGACACTAATTTCTTCATCACATCCTCCCTAGCAACCAAAAGAACAGTTTGTGCTTTTCAGATAAATACTGAACATGATTTCACTTACGGAGCATAAAAGTCACAAGATTGCAGAGCAGAATTTGAAATATTGATTATCCCCTAAATGATCCTAAATTCTTGCGAAAGCTGAGTAATCATAACATAAAAGAACATATACCTAAACAAAAGTACTATTAGCATATACTACCTGGTGACTTAAACAACCAAACTAGAAACCACAAAAACTGGTACGTTTGCCAATCAGTGAAAACAGATCCCTTGGCTTTTGAATGGGACGAACTTTCAGAAAGCAAGAGGTTTAACTAACAAAAATCATCATAGGGTACACCTAGGACTTGGGACTCAAAAATATTAGAAGTATTAGTTCCCTGGAAAATTTTAAAACAGATAGCATACAGAAATTTGACAAAAGAAGCAAGAATGAGAACATACAGGAGATGGGTAAACTCTGCATCCAGTAGATGGGTCCAGAAACGCTGTGAGTTCAACCATATCGTCTACATTTAAATGAATGCCAGTCTCCTCTTCAACCTGTAAAGGAAATCAGACTGAATTATGCATTAGGAAGAACAGTGAACCAGTACATCTGCTTGAGCTATTACCCCTGTTGTCAATTGAATAGCCTTTCAAGGCTATCTGTGCAGTATAGTTAATGTTTTTCTCTATTTTCATTGGTTGGTTTGCATTTCCCCTTTCCGAAGGCAAAAACACATTAACCAAAAAGAGATATATGCAGACAGAGACCTCACGAACAGCAGTGCCAACAAAGTCACCCTTGTCATCATCCAGCATCCCAGCAGGCAATTCCAGGACGAGCTTTCCAGTGGGGACTCTAACCTTAAGACATGCAAGAAAATTCAATACAATTTGGATGAATAGCAAGATACAGAGAAACATTTACTATATAAATATCTCAATATTTACATAAGTTCAACAAGTTCAAATCAATCATCGCATGCTATGGTGAGATAGAAACTAAAATTACCTGTTCAGTTAGGACAGTATAAGTCTCATCCCCCGAGTCCAAAAGAATTAACACTGCCACAGCTGGTCCTCGGGCAAACACTATACCTGGAACCTAAGCATGCTTTAGTACATAGAGGATGCTACTGGTTCTGGAATTCATAGCATGAGAAAGAATCAATAAGTGAGTGTGTGCAACCAGAAAAGTGGAATGTAAAGCCCATCTGCTCAAGTGGCATGTGTTGATGGATAGATAAGTACCAAGTATGAGTCTTATAATCATTACAACTTTTAAGCCACAAGCAGATTAAGCCGTATCATGTCTATATACCACTTCGCAGGACAAGAAACATGGCTTGAGAGATTTCACAGTATAAAGGGAAACGTTCGGATACCTTCTTTCCAGTTTCTTTATCCAGAATCTCTGCTTTGAATTTCAAAAAGCCAATACGTTGCCCAAACATATCCACTCCCTGTTACCATTTCCATGTGAGGTAAACACTTGAATGAATCAAGCATATAAAATTCTGAAAAGACAGGAAATTCCCTGCTACAAAAATTTCAGCGCCACACTCGAAAAATAAGGACCAAATTACAAGGGCAGGTACATATATCAGAAATTTGCGACAGTTTACTGCACAAATACATTAAGTCCCCTTTTCTCACCACTAAACAACAACCGTCACACTCACTAGTAAGCCCTTTACATTTCTATCCCCAGGATGCGGATTCCTAGAATCCAATCATTCAGTGTACCCTAACTCGGTTGAACTTCAAGCAATCGAATATAACCCTCACAAAGTCACAGTCTAAGCATAGCAGTTTTGTTCAAGTTTTCTATAAACACTGGAACTTGAGTATAAGCATTCAATATAAAGACAACACCAATTACATTAAATTTTTGAAGAAGGCAACGGGAAACGGGCTAACTACCTGAACAAGAACTTGAGTTAACAAGAAAGACCCAGTAGCTAAAATCCCAGTTTCAGATTCCAAATTCTTCAGCCATTGTTTAAACAATGAAGAATCAATAGCACTCCTGTAAAATATATATATATATATATATATATATATATATATATATATATATATAACTAATACTATGAAGAAGAAGATCAAAAACTGAAAGAAAATAAGCACTAAAAGATGGTATAACTTTATAAGATTTCTAGATGGAAAAGGAGAAGGGTGGAAAGGTAAAGGAGCAATCTTTTGAGTCACCTGAACTCAGACTCGGAGACGCCAGGGGCAGCGACGAGCTGGACGGGATGGGCGAGTTGGCAAGGCAAGGTGAGTGAGTGAGTGAGGGGATGGGACGAGTGGGTCGACATTAGGGAACAGAATGCTTTGGCTGTTCTTCTTGGGTTGTGGGTTTCGTGAAGAAATGGAGAAGAAGAGAGGCGTGAAGCCGAAACGAAGCGTTTTGGGAGTGTTGGCAGCAGAGACATTGGAGAACCTTGGAGAAGTCGATTATGAATTGATGATGATGATTCTGTTTAGTTATTCGTGTACGACCACACGTGCGTTTGAGAACCGAAGAATTTAATTTAATTTTTTTTCAGATTAAATTGATATTTAAGTATCTATTAGTTAAGCTTAATTTCTAAGAATTCCATGCTTTTTTTTTTTTTCTCTCTAATGGGAAAAAGAAAAAATCAACAATGTCATACTCGGCCACACAATCCACACAAACATTTTGGACCTTCAAAGACGATCTCAATACCATTTCAATGAATAATAAGTATCTACACAAACATTTATTTAACTTCGATTTCTAATCTATGATTCAGGAGTATAGTATTAGGCAAAAACATAATTCCATGATCTGGGAGTAATTAGGACGAAACAAAATTAATTTTCTATAAGAAAAATGGTACTCGATAACTTATTCTGCAACTAAATCGGTGTTCAACATGCTATGCTTTAGAAATAATAAAAAGGAGAGAAAAAAAAAAGATAAATTTGCATTTCATTTGTGGCAATAACAGGGTGTTTATCTGCTTGGTTATTGGCACAACATCCATATTCCTATTGCAGCCACAAACACGTTTTTTTTTTTTTTTTCCTTCTGGTATCTGGAGCACCGCCCCGAATCTCCCAATTAGGGATTTTTTGCGTACAAGCCGAACCAAGTGGCTTACAACTTGGACCACCACACATTTCGAGAAGGTGCAAGAATTGGTCATTCTCAACCCTCTTCCAGTATACATCCGCATGCAACTCTTTTTCAGCAGCATAGCTAACCCCAACATTTCAAACAGCTAGTCCATAACTATGAACCTGAAACATGAGAAAGTCTTCTAAAGTCCCCTCTCCCCAAAGCAAAATTCACCACTCTGTGCAAATTCCTCTAAAAATTCTGCTACCAACCTCAGTTCTTCCCATGATTCGGGGCTCATCAAGACCAACGGCCTTAAGAAAAAAATGCTAGAAAAGTAAATACAAATTGTTCTCTCTACTCTTTCCCCTTTCCAATGCTTTAATGAACACCTCCAAAAAAGAAATCACATAAAACCTCTAAACCATCTTGTACTCAAAACTCATCCCCCCTATATGAGGGTCGCATTCCCTCTGATTCCATCAGTAAACGGGTCAACGAAACCATCACCTCAACCCATTCCACCACCCAAAATGCAACCTTCTCATTTGTCCAAAGCCCTAGTTCCAGATGATGATATTTCGAAAGCTTGATTCAATGTGGAAAGTTAGGGAAATATTAGGCTTCACCACAAGGTATTCTAAACACTAATTGCTGACAGAGCTGATAGCTTCAGAGAGGATGGCTGCATAACTCCATATTCTCCTTGCTCATTTCTGCTGAAGTTTGTTTATCTACCAATAGCACACACCTCTCTTTTTACAATCCTTTTGGCATTATCGTGATGGATAGCGACTTGTCTTCAGTATTTTCCATGCTCGAGCAGCTCACCTCTCCATTCCCTTTTGGTTTTTCTATAATGTAGTTTTTCTATGATCAGTTTCAGTTATATATTTTTTCATTGTTCCTGCAATCTGTTTAGGAATCTCTGCCTTTGTTTCCCTCTCTCTCTCTCTCTCTTAGCTTTATTGTATTAGCTTTTTGCTTTTTTGTGTTCTACCATCATGTACTAAAATTTCATTAATAATTATAAAACTGGATGAATTTATATATATATACAAAAACAGTACATAATTTTACCAAAATTTTTTTTTCATAAATAACAATAATAGACAATTTCATTTTTCTTTTGCCAATGAGAACATGTCTTATTAGCTCAAGGGATTACAAAGTGGATAAAACTAGCCCCCATAACATCTTTTGACAACAAAACAAAACAATTATCATAGGTTGAAGCAAATGAGAAACACCAAGGTGGATCGTGCTAAATTATGGTTGTTACAATCCTTATTTCAATAAATACGAAAAGGGGATGATATGAAACGCTAGTGAAGCAGAGTCCAGAATCGACTATGATTAAGGTTGAATGGGAATAGCCCTTAGTGGTTCAGCTTTCGCCAATGTGAGGCCAAATATATCCTCCATGTCCATGTTCTCTGGTGTCGTCCCATCTTCAAGTTGCCAGTCAAAGGAATGGAGAAGTGAACCCAAGATCAAGTGCGCCATTCTAATTGCTAGCGGCAACCCTGGGCAAATTCTCCTTCCAGCACCAAATGGAATAAGCTCAAAATTGTGGCCTTTGACATCTATATTGGACCCCAAGAACCTCTCTGGCACAAATGACTCAGGATCCTCCCATGTGCTTGGGTCCCTACCAATGGCCCATACATTGACCAGTACCTTAGCACCTTTTGGGATTGTGAACCCGCAAAGCTCTACTTCTTCGCTTGCTTCTCGGGGCGCTAAAAGAGGGCCAGCTGGGTGCAACCTTAAAGTTTCTTTGATGATGGCTTGTAAATATGGTAAATGTGCAATGTCTGATTCTTGAACCATGTTTTCTCGGCCAATAATTTTGTCAAGCTCTTCACGGGCTTTCCTCAAAGTCCTGGGGTGTCTAAGTAATTCTGCCATTGCCCACTCTATTGTGCTTGTACTTGTATCAGAACCCGGAGTAATAATCTCCTGGTGTTCCAATAGATATGATATAGTCATTGATTTGATTCCTGACACATTAATCCATAAAACAAAGAAACACAGAAAGGAAAGCAGAAGGAAAAAGAACTAACCACGATCAAATGTTTGATGAGATTGTTGTCCATTATGTCGCTATCTTCCTCGCTGATGGAGAGAAGAGTTTCTAGCATGTCATTCTTTGGTACGTAGCCCTCCACTCTTCTTGACTGCAATCTTTCGTTGATTATACGATCGTAGATATCAAACAACTTCACAGCGTGAGTCTCTAGACGACCCCTTATTCCTTGGAGGTCAAGGTATCTCAGTATAGGAAAATAATCTCCCAAGTTTGGGCGTCCTAACTCAACCATGATGCCCCTCACAGCATCCTTATGGGATGTCTCTGAACTAGGATCAAACAAATCAAGTGAGAAAATAGTGTTTGACAGGGAATTAAATATCGCTTTGCAAACTACTTGGCTGATATCTACTGCCTGGCCGGCAAGGCAATGTTGCTGAACATCAGCTAGCAATTTGTGCACCTTCTTGCGCCTCAGCTCTTGGTTGGCATCAAGTTTTTGAGGGGTTAAAATATATGAGTTGCATATCTTTCTAAGATTCCTCCATAAGGGCCCAACAGGCAACCAGGTTATTGATATTTCATGGTGATCAAGACCTCGAGCTGCATCGGGGAGGTACCGGTTGGAGAGAACAGAATCGTACTTTTGAAGTATTTCTTTGGCAAGGCTGGGAGAAGATATGACAATTGTGGTAACCTGTCCTAGTTTTAGGCTCATCAAAGGGCCATGAACCTTGGCTAGCCTGGCCATGGATTTATGGGGCCTGTCACCAATATCCAGGAGGTTACCTATAATTGGTAAACGTGGTGGACCTGGTGGAAGTCTTGCATTCCTTGTTGTGAGGAAACGATGGGCTTGAAATAAGACCAAGCCTAAGACAACAGATAGAGGCAGTGCTAGAACAAAGTCCATTTTATCCTCCTCTCTCCCTTGTGTTGTAAACTTGTTATATATAGGATTTTGCTTCTGTAGTTGTTCTTCTTGTAGAGTGTATATAGGCCTGTTTCCACATTATATATATATGTGCCAAAAGTCACAAAGATTAATTAGATAGTGTAATTATTAATTAGCAACATGGATCGCACCAGTGTGCCAAAACCATGTAAGACCAGGTATTCACTAGATATCCACCCTATTATAACCAAAATGAATCACAACAGAAGTAAAGCACGTCGCAAACCAACTGAAAGCATTCCAGTAGTCACACACACACAAAGAGAAGCGAGTGTCATATATATTCGAGCAACATATATAGAAGAGAGAGATCCTCACCGAGTGGACTTGCAAGTCTAAGAAAATCGTTGTTTTCTTTTGTTGCCTTAGTGCTGAGACTATTGGCTCCTGGAAATGAGGAACTTTAGAGCTGCAAGCCCTTTCTGGGTTTGCTCTTTGTAACTCATGTACTGTTTTTGTAATACGTTTCAGCCAAAATATTTCAAAGCACAAATAATCAAATCAAATGGCCGTGTCAAAGACGACTTGTAAGAGTAAGGGGATTAATATAGGGGAGCACATTTACACTCCATATGCTCATATTCGCACTCCGGTCCTAACTTTTCCGGTTTAGTTATTGACTAAAATAGCATTCATTTAAAACACTTTTTACGAGGAGCTGTAACAAAGGAAAGAAAATTCTTTCCAGGTAAATACAAAGGAACATCTCCTGGTTTTAATCGAATATGAACAGGTCTAAGTTTGATTTTTTTTTTTTTAAAAAATCCAGATCGCCTTAAGAACAAAAAGAGGATTCTAAACAACTTATTAAATCCGAGTAATCTGACATTAAATTGTTTCTCCCTAAAATTTTCCAACAAAGCATGACAATATACGAGAGTGTTAAGAAAAAATAAGAAAATTTTCTTTATCGACTTAAAAAATGCTATTTATTTTTTTGCAGTTTTTCTACTCTCTTATGTAAGATATCTTTGCGCTGTTTATTTTATATAAGTAAGATATCTTGCGCTGTTTATCTTATATAAGAGAGTTATATTCCCAGGGACAGTAGTTTAATCTTAATTCATAATTCATTTTAGGCTTCTTTTGTTCTTTTTGTTCAAATAAGCCTATATTAACGAATGTATCTCCTTAATATAGTCACAGCAGTGGTGTTCCAAAATAGGGAAACATATGTTCTTGCAAGTTGCCAATTGGCTCAATATATAAATTCGGCTTTGTTGTTAGCAATGTTTTCAAACTTGGACCAGCTCGTCGGGTCAAACTCACATAACCGTAACCCGGTAGGGTTTTTCGAATCGGAACTACCTTTGTAAATTTCTGATTTAAGTTGAGTTTGACCACAATTTAACTAGAAAATTTATGATCTGGTGGCTCTATTGGGCCAATCACTAATCCGAGATTAACAACCATAATTTTTAGTGTATTTGTCTTTGTTGGGGAAAACTGCAAAAGATTAGCGAATAAAAGAAAGTAGGACACAAGAATTTAACATGTTGCCTATGTTCACGAACTGCAAAATCTTCCACTAATATAAAAATATTAGTGCAATCTTCCCAAAATAAAACACCCACAAACCCAGTTGGGTATCTTCCCAAAGATCAAACCTACGATTTCTACAACACGCGCAACTTTACACTACTACTACTATTTCCCTGTTTTGCCGAAAAACTGCAAAAGATTCGCGAATAAAAGAAAGCAGGACACAAGAATTTAACGCGGTTCGGCCTTAATCTTGCCTACGTCTACGAACTGCAAAATCTTCCACTAATATAAAAATATTAGTACATTCCTCCCAAAATAAAACACCCACAAACCCAGTTGGCTATCCTCCCAGAGATCAAACCTACGATTTCTACAACACGCGCAGCTTTACACTACTACTACTATTTCCCTATTTTGCCGCACATCTCAAACGTGAAACATAATGCTTTTTATACTATTTTAAGTCGGCAAAAAATTTGCCGTGCAAGCTAAGCCAATTATCTTTGGGCCAGGTCAAATTAAGCTCAAACCCAACAATCTCCACCTTGGGCTAAATTGTACTTGGCATTCTTCATTACTTTCGTCTTCTTAATCCATGCTTGTTTCAGTCTTCTACATGTTGGCGTGCGGCTATCTTCACTACTGTTAGTCATCATTGTGAAACCAACATTCCTCTTGTCGGATGCAATAATGTTATGCTTTCTGCCTGATACTGCACAAGCCTCGACCTTCAAGCTACTTTTAACTGCACTTCCAATCAACCTATAAAGGTTCTTCTCCATCAATTCCCCCTTTATAATTACCAAGGCGCCTTTGGTAACCTTCAAAGCTCCACCTCGAGAAGAAAAGCCACATCCTCTCGAATCAAGTCTACCTAGGGAGATTAAATTTCTTCCAAGCTCCGGCACGTGCCTCACATCTCCAAAGGTCTTCACAAAACCATCATGCATCTTGATCTTCACACTACCAATACCATGAATTTTTAATTCATGGTTGTCTGCCAATACTACTGCTTCTCCACCACTGTAAGGCTTGTAGCTGCTAAACCACTCCTTATTTGCACAAATATGAAATGAACAGGCAGAGTCTAGAATCCACGAATCTTCAACTTTGTGCACACCGTTTCCTTCTTGTACTAGGAAAGCTTCACCATCCGAATCATCTTCAACAATCGCAGTCTCACCAGACTTCTTGCGATTTTTCTTCAATTCTTCCATATCCTTCTTCGTCTCCTCACAATAAAATTGGATATGGCCCTTCGCGTGACAGTATTAACACTCCTTATCTTTGTAATCTGCTCTTCCTCGTGAACCAGACCTAGAATTTCTTCTGAACTTATTAGACCGTGACGGGCCCTGCCACGGACCTCTACTACGGCAACATCTTCACCTGTACTGCTACTAGACTGGTTCAACATGAAATTCTCCATTAGCACTGCTGTGACATCTGCAACTGAAAGAGTCTGCTTCCCAACACACAGTGTATTCCTCAAATTATCATACAAATGCGGAAGAGACATCAACAACATCAAGGCCTTATCCTCTTCTTCATACTTCACATCAATACTGGCCAACTCTTTAATCAATTTATTAAATCGATTGATGTGATCTACAACATGCGTACCTTGCTGCATCTTCAACTGGTACAACTCCTTCTTCATAAACAATCGGTTTGTGGGTGACTTCGACATGTAAATATCTTCTAATTTCTTCATCAGCTCCACCGGACTTGTCTCGTCTATCACACTGTACTTCACGTCTGGCGCAAGAGTCAATCTGATGGTACTAACAGCTCGCTGCTCGAGCTCCTCCCAATCTTCATCCTTCATGTCCTTTGGCTTCTTCTCCTTGCCAAAGAGCGTCTTCATCAACCCTTGCTGCACCAACAGATCTTTGATGTTGCTTTGCCAGAGACTGAAATCCTTCTTGCCATCGAACTGCTCCACCTCAAACTTTGTGTCTGAAATCGCCATCGCGAACCTTTATCGAACCCGCGCTCCGCTACCAGTTGTTGGGGGAAAACTGTAAAAGATTCGCGAATAAAAGAAAGCAGGACACAAGAATTTAACGTGGTTGGGACTTAATCTTACCTACGTCCACGAACTGCAAAATCTTCCACTAATATAAAAATATTAGTACAATCCTCCCAAAATAAAACACCCACAAACCCAGTTGGGTATCCTCCCAAAGATCAAACTTACGATTTCTACAACACGCGCAGCTTTACACTACTACTACTATTTCCCTGTTTTGCCGCACATCTCAAACGTGAAACATAATGCTTTTTATACTACTTTAAAGTCGATAAAAAATTTGCCGTGCAAGCTAAACCAATTATCTTTAGGCCAAGTCAAATTAAGCCCAAACCCAACAGTCTTTGACAGCTCTTCCACAAGTCACAGGTAGCTCGAGGTTAGGCATGTATCTCTCTTAATTTATATACATTCGTCCCAGTCCCACCCAAGCTGGAGTATTAGGTTTAGGCTGAAGAGGACATAAATTTGAAAAACAGAAGGCTTTTTTCTTTTTAATACTAATCCATAGACTTTATTGAAAAATGATCAGAGATAATACAAAACAATTATTATGATAAGGGCAAAATTAGACACTGGAAGCCTAGGCAAAAACCAGAACACAAGTACATGGGGTGAAGAAAAGGGCCTAGATAATCGATTTATAAAATGCCAGCTGGACAAAAAGGTTCAATCAAAACATGAGCCCAGTAGGATAGAGGGAGACAGGGAGGATATATATAATTTCATTGTTGTTCCTGGGGATCAAAGCTTTAACGTTCTATATGTGGATCAATTAATGTTCGCCACACACCTTCTCAGTTTAGAGCTTCAGTAGTTTGAAAGATCCAAATTGCATAAGCATAATACATATATAAAATCAACATCATAGTCTATGAACTATCATTCCCTTCTGGCCAAAGAGTATGCTTAACGGTAAAAAAACCTACATTACATGCGACTCCTTTTTGATGGAGATACTTTCTAAGTCTAGCAAAAATAGATAATCAATCAAAAAAAAAAATTTAACATGTGCATTCCACTATTATTTTTTATGGTAAAGAAATTTATTAACAAGTATAGTTAAAGAGACCAATTCACTTAGAACGCCTCGGGTTATTAGCAGTCCATTAATTATGATAGAAAAACCCAATTATGATAAGTCTTAAAAGAATAACATATAGGACTCTCAAATCAATTATAGTTGCACATAATCATCAATTTTCCTATATAAATAGGACACTCCATACGCAAGGTATGGGCATCTACGATTAAGTGACACATAGTTAGGTAATTTCCACTATATTTCATCAATTTTTTTAAAAAATGTATTGTTGGATTCTTATATTTTATATAGTGAACTTGAACTTTAAATATGAAATATCAACTATCTGTGATATTAAATTTAAAATTATTAGAATTAGTAGTAATAATTAAAAAATGTAAGAAACAAATTATTATAAAGAGCCCTCTAATTCTAACAAAATTATAGTACCACATGAGCTGCATACAAACTATAAATTGGTGTATAAAATTGGGTATTATGCCTACAAACTAATTAATTGACTAATAATATAAAGAAAAAATATCCTTAATAAATCCAAGAAAAAAGTGTAAAAAATAAATTTAAATTAAAAGGTAAAACTGAAAATTATGATACTAGCCCCATGAAAACATAAATGATCAAAAGTAATATCATAATTAATAAAAATAAAAATATTATTCAGTCATTTGAAGACATTATTTTGATTATTATCTATGATTTAGAAATAATTTGGCTTGGTAAATTGCTTATGCAGTAGAACTATAAAAGTTTCTTAAAAAATATTGTATCTTCTATTTGGTTCGAAGAGAGGTCTAGGAGAAAGTGTTTGATGATCATTAGTAAATAGAATAAAAGCATGCAAGGGATGAAGCACATATATCATCTAATAAAAAAGGTATGTCTAAAATCTCAAAATGAATTTTAAATATTATATATGGTGTTAATCAAGAATAAAAAGATAAATAGGCAATGAAATATACTAATAATAAATGTAGAAAATCTAACAGAGTAACATAAAACAAAATTACGTTATAAGAGAAAAAAAGGTAATAGTAATTTGAGTATAGTACGCTATTGTTATTACTTTAGCGACGAATTAATAAAACAATCAATTATATATATAAATAGGAGAGACACATCTCAACAAGAATTGAAGAGTTGACATGTAGAAGTATAAGAGAATATTAAGAGGACATGTGGCATTATATTATCTATTATAATTATTTTTGTGGGATGATAATTTTAACCAATTATCTTCACTTATCTGTTTAAAATCATGTCTTTTTAAAAAACGTGATATTCGGTTTAAATATAAAAAGTGATTATCATGTCCGTTAAATTTTTTTATTAATATGATAAGATATTCTATACTTTAATTTATTCATTTTAAAATTAAAATATTATATAAATAATATTAATTAGCACATAAAATTGTATTTGTGATATAACCAAATCAATGTCCACATCAGTGTATTTCACGGGGCGTGTACTAGTTATATACCTTAAAGAATGGATCAAACCATCTTCCCATCCACACAAAAAAAGAATAGATCAAACCAAAGTAATGGCAAATCTATCGTGTAAAAAAACATGCAAAGCAAATCACTCAAAAATTACTGGCTTTCTTTGTTTTAATATATAGTAATAATGGATAAAAATTACTCGAGTCAAGTCGAATCCAAATTAACCGGAACAAATTTCGAGATACCAGATAGGAAACAAAAAAATAATGAATAAAATCGTTGTGTTTGTATTAATGTATATAATTAAGCCGCCGGGGTCGTCAAATTCGAATAATGCAGAAAACAGGCTGGCAAGCACATAATTGCTGAGACGGATGGTCAGCTAAGAATCAGTTAATTTGGAGCAGGATTAAATGGGAATAGTCCTTAGTGGCTGAGCTTTCTCCAATGTGAGGCCAAACTTATCTTCCATGTCCAAGTTCTCTGGTGTCACCTCATCCAAATGTCAAAGAAATGAAGAAGTGAACCCACTATTTTTTTTTTAAGTGCAACATCTAATTGCCAATGGCAAATCCAGGGTACAACCTCTTTTTTTTTTGATGGAAATCGATATATTTATTCAGAGATAATGTATGTACAAGGGCTGAGAACAAAGAATTTACATAGCTTCAAGCCCAACCAAACGAATACAATCTGAAAAGTTCACTGCGTAAAAGAAACGGTAACACGTTTGCCGTACTCCAGCCCTTTAAAGGTTCCAGAGAACATAGAATAGCGCCCACAGCATGGGGGAACTGGGGATGGAGCAGTTTGAACCACCAATGCGCACGAACTCTGCTAAGGTCGAAGAGAAAATCAGTAGAGACCGGTTGCTGCGTAAACACCAGCGCATTCCGAGCTAACCATAAAGACCACAAAACAGCAAAGCCTAGCAAGGACCAAGCTTGCTGAGACGTACAGGAGCCAGCAAGGCCCGACCAGTGAACAAGCCAATCTGTCATGCTCACCGGCGGCACCCATAGAATTTCCCACCAGTGACAGAGGCGAGACCACATGGAGGATGCCACCGAACAATGTAGAAAGAGGTGGTCGTTGTCTTCCACTGCAACAGAATATAACGGACACAAAGACTCAGTCTTCGAGATAATACCGCGAGCCAACAGAGTCTACTGTGTAGCAAGACCACCGTTCAGCAACCGCCATAGGAAATGCTCGATATGTGGAGGCGCCACATTTCTCAAGGAAGCGGGCGAGGTATCACCGGAGGAGGACACCTATGAAGCAACTGATAGCCCGCCTGAACCGAATACGAACCACTAGGGTCCCCTATCTAGCTCCAAGTTTCAGGGACACCACTCGTAAAAGGAACACCAACAAGCAAAGAGTGTAAAGTCTGACACTCCTCACGCACCCACGAATAAAGGTGCCGACGCCAAGCCCCACCAACCAATAATAAACCATCCCGAGAGACAGTGGACAGGGAGGCTTCTTGAAACAAGGAGAGGCTAAAGAGCCGTGGAAAACGGTCCTTCAAGCAACCCATGGCTGACCACACATCACGCCAAAAATCCACAGTAGAGCCATCACCAACTCTTAACTGCAAATTAGTACAAAGTCGTCGTCCAGAGATGCACTGAAAATCCTTACTGCGAGCAATCACAGCCCACCCTCGCGAAGCTTTTTTCATGTCAAAGGCAACACCCATCCCCGGAGAACGCACTACACATTTGGCCTGAATAATAGAGCGCCTTAAAGTGTTGGAGGTGCTATGATACCGCCATAACCATTTGAATAACAAGCACTGGTTCTTGACCAAAAGAGATTCAATCCCCAACCCACCTTGGGCCTTTGGAATGGCAAGGTTACGTTTATCACCAACCCCGCCCCATAAAAATTCCCTCTGAAACCTAACCAACTTCTTTGCAACACCAACCGGTAACTGAAACATAGACAGGTAGTACAAAAGCAAAGAAGACAATACTGATCGAAGGAGAACCACACGACCAGCAAACGAAAGGAACCGCCCCTTCCAAGACTTCAACCGGTTCCAAAATTTTTCTACAACAGGCTCCCAACTTTTAGCAAGCTTCATGTTAGCCCCCAATGGCAACCCTAGATACATAAAGGGGATCTTATCAGGCCTACATAGCATGCGACCAGCCAGGTCCTCCACCTCCGACTCAGGCATATTAACTCCCGCCAAGCCACACTTATGGAAATTAATACTAAGCCTGATAACATCTCAAAACAACGCAAAATCCTCTTACGCATAAGCGGAGCATCATATGTAGCATGTGAGAACAGAAGTGTATCATCAGAAAACTGAAGAAGAGTCACAGGGATACCATGCACCTGAATGGGATCAACCATTCCCTGATTCACCGCCATATCAATCAGAATCGGAAGGCCTTCAGCAGCTAACAAGAAAAGAAAATGAGATAAAGGATCGCCCTGTTTCAAACCCTTTTGCATAGAAAACTGCTGTGATGGGGACCCATTAACAAGCACCAAAAGGATCGAAGATTCCAAGCAAGCACGAACCCAAGAAATCCATGTAACACCAAAGCCCATTCGATTCAGCACATCCAGTAGATAATCCCTTGACACGGAATCATATGCTTTCCTGAAGTCCAATTTCCAAACCATTGCCTTGGAGCGGGAAACCTTTAATGAATGAACCACCTCCGATGCCACTAGAGCACAATCTAGAATATTCCTCCCAAGCAATAAAGGCGGACTGAGAAGGACCCACCAATATGTCCATAAGCGGCTTGAGTCTAGCTGCAAGGATCTTTGACACAATCTTATACACTCCATGAATTAATTTTATTGGATGAAAATCATCAAAGCTGCGAGTGTCAACTCTCTTAGGTATCAAAATAATATAAGCACAGGTAGCACCTTTGGGCAAAGACCCCGTCTCAAAAAAAAAGCCCTAACCAAGTCAAACGAATCATCCTTTAAAACATCCCAGCACCTCTTATAGAAAGAGAAATTAAACCCATCAGGCCCTGGTGCTTTTGATGGCTCACAATCCCATACTGCCTCCTTAATTTCATTCAAAGTCACCACCCATTCCAGCATAGTCGTGGTGGAGTTATCAAGGGTCCGAAACTGCCACCTACCAATCCTGGGTCGCCGACCGACAGGTGCTGAGTAAAGATTTGAGAAAAACCTGGCTGCCTCTTGTTTAATGTCCAACGGACTCACTAACTCCTCACTCTCCTGCCAAATGGAATGAATCCCTTTCTTACGGCCACGATGACAAGCCATAATGTGAAAGAACTTAGTATTTCGGTCTCCCCCTTTGCCCCAAGAAACACGTGATTTTTGCCTCCATAGAATCTCCTTTTGCTTTTCCTTTTGAAGCAAAAGAGATCGAGCCCCCATCAACTCCTCACGCTCCCCAGCCGTGAGCTCTTTATGTCAAAAAATAAGCTCCAACCGATCAACTGTACCTTGCAATGTTACTATGGCATTGTCAACATTACCAAAAGTTGTCTTATTCCACTTACTGAGGTTCACTATCAACCGACTCAGCTTCTGTAAGAATCTGAACCGAACAGGCGTCTCAACACCAATATGCCTCCACATGTCACAAATGATGTCAACAAAATTAGGATATGTACACCAACAGTCTTGAAACCTGAAAGGCTTATACCCCCAGTTAATTCTCTCTTGTGCAAGAATGAGAGGCCAGTGATCAGAGCTACCCCGTCTCCCAGTCCGCAAGGAAAGACTAGGGAATGCAAGGCACCACTCCGGCTCCACCATAACCCGGTCAATTCTGCTAGCCGCTAGAGAATTAGCCCATGTGTACAATCTACCCTCCAGCGGAAAGTCATGTAGCTGTAAACCATTCATAAACCTTCGAAGAGCTCCACTACCCCTCATACAGACCCTTCCACTCTTCCTTTGGTATGGTATTAAAGTTTCGTTAAAATCCCCCAGCACCATCCTTTAAAAGAATAGTAGCTTACTTCCCCTATTTACAAATTTACACACATATAGTCTCATAGGTGTTACATTCTATTTTGTTCAGGCATCCGCGCCAATTTCGATTTTTTTGTAATTAGTGAATTTACCAATCTAGCCTATTTCGGCTTGTACACGAACCCTTTCCTTTCATTTCTATTTGAAGAAAACTGGATTTTATACAATATTCTTATTGAATAGATATCCATAAGAATCCTTTAGTGCCGCCAACTCCCCCCACATATCGACTCGTTGATCCAAGTCTCCTGGGCCATGGCACAACAAAAAGTAACCGTGAGGTTTTCCCTTCGCATCAAGGGTGCAGCCTTCTCTGGTTGAGCTTTATTATTATTTTTTTTCTTCTGGCATATAGAGCTTTGCCTTATTATTCTAGATCCGATTTGTATTGCGCGCTGGTAATTGAGTTCTTCATTGGAAAATTTCTGGATATACAAAGTTTTTCTTACACTTAGACCATGTAGTACGTAGTTATCTTTCCCGTAATCTTCTTGTGACCCATAAGTCTTAGAAAGTTCATAGAAAACATCCCCGATTTTGTGGTAGTTGTTTTTTTTTTTTTCTTGGTGAGGAATTGTGGTAGTTTGTTAAAAGGTGTTTTGAATTTCAGACACTTTGTAAAGAATAAATGCGCCGGTGCATGCATGGGTTCAGGGTCATCAATTCCATCTCTTAAATCTGTTTCCTACACGCTAGTATTTTATTGAAAGTTCAAACCCATAATTTGCTCCTATCCTTTTCATTGTACTTTTCTTTTTCTCTTATTTTTTTTTGTTTTTCTAAATATGGCTTTATTTGGCTTTGGTTTTTCTATTGACCATACATTCTTATCATTGGTAGCCACACAAAATGCAAGAAACAAAAATGGCTTTTGGTTTCTCTTATAGCGCTACTCAATCAAGACTGTTAATACAATCTCAAAGTTTCTCACAAAAAATACAATGCAAGAAAAATCGGCCACAAAAGAGAAGGTGACCGTAGCCCCGGGGCTGGGATAGAGAGTTTTGTTAGCAAATGCTAGGACGTCATGGTGTGTGAGGCATATGAGAAAATTATTCTGTGGTGTTCACCCATAAGTGGCATACCCATTCGAAATATTATAAGTAATTAGAATTTTTAAAATAAAAAATAAAAGAAATCTTTTCCCTGAAAATATATCCTGTGAAGATGCCACTTGATACATACAGTAATTAAGCATAATAATTTTTCCCGCATATGGCATATGGGATCTTTGAATGAGAGACCTTCCTATCTAAAAATTTGTTTGAACAAAGCAAAAATCCTCCTATATGTGGTCGTAGTTAGTCCTAAGATGGAGAGATGGAAGGATGTAAAATTTGGACTTTGAAAATGGCAAACCAACTGCCGTCCGTATAATGAGGACCACCTCCAAGTTGAACACTGGTGGAATTATTAACGGGTAGGTTGGAAATACAGGCACTTACCTGCCCCGAGTCTTGCTCTTCTGTGTATTCTGTATACTCGTCGTTCTCCTTGTTTATCACTCGCGTTTCACTGTCTTTACTCTCCTGTCAAGCAAATAAATTATTTTTTTCCCATTTTTTTTTTTGGATGCTTCGGAAGTTAAAGAACAATAATACATAGAAAAAGAAATAATACTTAAGGGCGCTCATAAGCCACCCCAGACGCATCAGCAGCCAACAAAGGCAGCAGTGCTACTGGAGCAGCAATATTAAGAATATATTATATTTAATATTTTTCAATTTAAATATAAATTTTAAAAATTTTTAAGTTATATTCTAATAAATAATAATATAAGTAAATTTATTATATAAATAATGTAAAAATATTTTCAGTCGTCAAAGATGATGCATGTTATATTCACAATAAAAGCACTTGTACCAATATAATATTTTTTTGCTTTCTTACATTGATAGAAGAGTAGTAGTATTGCATCTTACAATAATTATATCTCCATTTACAAACTCAAATGAATGCCTGGGTATATTTTCAATGGGACTAATAACATTTTTCATCCCTCTATTACAAAATGCACATTGATATATATACTAAATTTGTACAATGTAGCTAGATTATTTATTGATCTATTTATTAGGTTCAAAAACCAAAATCAATAATAAATCTATACAACCTATTTGTTCGTAAAATTGACTTTATACAATGGAATTCCAAATGTATTTATTAATTTTATAAACCTACTTATCAATACGTATATTTCTTTATCGTGTTAAAAAATCAAAACTAACTATTAATGTATATATTTTTTGAGGATACTATAAATGTATATATTAAATTTATACAATGTATCTAGACTATTTACAAAACCTACTTATTTGGTTAAAAAATTAAAATCAATAATAAATATATACAACCTAGTGCATAAGATTTGATCCTTACACTGTATATATATGATAGAATCCCAGAATCTAATTATTAATTTATAAACCATTGTAAATAGTCCAGATACATTGTATAAATTTAATATAAATATTTATAATTAGTTTCAATTCATATCCTAATAAATAAAATATACAAATAGATAAGTAAGTTTATAAATTTAATAAGTAGATTTGGAATGCCAATATACAAAAACAATCTAACGATGAAGTTCATTGCATTGGGTTATGTATATGTTTCTTATTGATTCCGATTTTCAAATCTAATAAGTAGGTTTTGTAAACAGTCCAAACACATTGTGTAAATTTAATATATATATATATATATATATATATATATATATATATAATTTCGATTTTTGAACCTAATAAAAAAATACTTAGGAGAAAAATGTAAAGAAACTTATACATTAATTAATTGGGAGAAAATTTAATTTAAAATACTAAATGCATATGCTACCACGCGGCCTAATGTAAAACAACTTTAGGGGTGATGAGCATGAAATTACACACATTTTACCGCATGCACTTCAATCTTTTGGCCTTGCATTTAGCATTAATTCATGCATTTAGTTAGAGAATCACTTGCATTTACGCCAAATACTACTTCCCTTACTCTTTGTTACCCTCAAGTGCATTTAGGTCCTTTTTGGAGAGGATTTGTAATAGCCCAGTTAAAAATTTGGAATTTTACCTGACTGTAAAAGTCGTTATACAGTGATTTACCATTGAATTTAATCTTGGGTAATTAATTCAAGGTAAATCGAGTGTCGTTTTTCGAGACCGAGGGTTTTCCCGTGCTCGTGATTTTTCTGTGGATTTTACGGACCAAAGTTGGTATTTTTCGGGTTCCGGAATCCTCAGAAAAATCACACCAGAAATATAACTAAGGAGGTATATCAGTTATTTTCTGGTCCGGACGGTACACGACTTACCTGCATAATTGAGGGTTCCGCCGCCTCTTCCCTGTGTTGCCCGTGAGTTGCTCGCCTTTTTCCTGTGAACCTGTGACCATGAACCAACTTACCTTCTTTAAAACTCCATTTCTTGTTTTCTTGGAAAAACAAAACTGCAAACCCAGTATATACACCATGCTTGTGCCTGCAAAACCCAAAGTCAACCTTCCTTACCCTGCAAAACAAGACTCAGTGCTTTACCTGCAAACACAGCCCAGAACCATAAAAATAAAAATAGAGAAGAAGAAAACATAAAAAGAAAAAAAAAGAAAAAGAAAAAAAGAAGAGGAGAAATAGAAATGGAAAAGAAAAAAAAAGAGAGAAGGAACACCTGTGAACCACCACCACCCGAACCGCCACTACCACCACCACCTGCAATAGCACTGCCACCTCCTCCCCTCCTTTTTCCTTTCTCTTCCTTTTCTCTCCTCCGGCCGCGTCGTAGCAGTCACCGGACAAAGCCACGACCGACCGCCGCTCATGCACACGATCTGCCGGTCGCCCCTCGCCGTCGTCGCTCGCCACCAGTTCCTCCCCGCGATATCTCCTTCCCGTGCCGCCTCGTCCTCCTCCTCTCTGCATGCGCCGCCGCCTCGTCTTGCCGCCGCTGCAACCCTCTAAGGTGAGCAGCAGGTAGATGACGACCCGCCACACGCACCGGGTTGTAACCTCGGGTCGGGTTGACCTGTTGTCTCAACCGGGTTTCGGCCTGGGTCTGGGTTGACTTGGGCTTATGCTTTCGGGCCGGACTGTTGACCAGAGCCTTGGCCTTGCACCTGGGCTGGACCACCTTGGGTGTTTGACCTTGGGCTTGGGCTGTGCTTTTGGCCCAGTCCGAGTTTATAAAAAAAATTAACATATATATATATATTATATGTATATATATGTATATATATATAGATATATATATTTCTGGAGAAGAATAGAAAAAGGTTTGTAAAAATATATTTCCTGGAATAGATTATATTCCCAAGTAACCGCAAGTCTATCGTGTAAAAAAACATGCAAAGCAAATCACTCAAAAATTACTGGCTTTCTTCGTTTTAATATATAGTAATTATGGATAAAAATTACTCGAGTCAAGTCGAATCCAAATTAACCGGAACAAATTTCGAGATACCAGATAGGAAAAAAAAAATAATGAATAAAATCGTTGTGTTTGTATTATTGTATATAATTTAGCCGCCGGGGACGTCAAATTCCAATAATGCAGAAAATAGGCTGGCAAGCACATAATTGCTGAGACGGATGGTCAGCTAAGAATCAGTTAATTTGGAGCAGGATTAAATGGGAATAGTCCTTAATGGCTGAGCTTTCTCCAATGTGAGGCCAAACTTATCTTCCATGTCCATGTTTTCTGGTGTCACCTCATCCAAATATCAAAGAATTGAAGAAGTGAACCCACTATTTTTTTTTTTTTAAGTGCAACATCTAATTGCCAATGGCAAATCCAGGGTGCAGCCTCTTTTTTTTTTTGATGGAAATCGATATATTTATTCAGAGATAATGTATGTACAAGGGCTGAGAACAAAGAATTTACATAGCTTCAAGCCCAACCAAACGAATACAATCTGAAAAGTTCACTGCGTAAAAGAAACGGTAACACGTTTGCCGTACTCCAGCACTTTAAAGGTTCCAGAGAACATAGAATAGCGCCCACAGCATGGGGGAACTAGGGATGGAGCAGTTTGAACCACCAATGCGCACGAACTCTGCTAAGGTCGAAGAGAAAATCAGTAGAGACCGGTTGCTGCGTAAACACCAGCGCATTCCGAGCTAACCATAAAGACCACAAAACAACAAAGCCTAGCAAGGACCAAGCTTGCTGAGACGTACAGGAGCCAGCAAGACCCGACCAGTGAACAAGCCAATCTGTCATCCTCGCCGGCGGCACACATAGAATTTCCCACCAGTGACAGAGGCGAGACCACAAGGAGGACGCCAACGAACAATGTAGAAAGAGGTGGTCCTTGTCTTCCACTGCAACAGAACATAACAGACACAAAGACTCAGTCCTCGAGATAATACCGCGAGCCAACAGAGTCTACTGTGTAGCAAGACCACCGTTCAGCAACCGCCATAGGAAATGCTCGATATGTGGAGGCGCCACATTTAGCAAGGAAGCGGGCGAGGTATCACCGGAGGAGGACACCTATGAAGCAATTGATAGCCCGCCTGAACCGAATACGAACCACTAGGGTCCCCTATCTAGCTCCAAGTTTCAGGGACACCACTCGTAAAAGGACACCAACAAGTAAAGAATGTAAAGTCTGACCCTCCTCACGCACCCACGAATAAAGGGGCCGACGCCAAGCCCCACCAACCAATAATAAACCATCCCGAGAGATAGTGGACAGCGAGGCTTCTTGAAACAAGGAGAGGCTGAAGAGACGTGGAAAACAGTCCTTCAAGCAACCCATGGGTGACCACACATCACGCCAAAAATCCACAGTAGAGCCATCACCAACTCTTAACTACAAATTAGTACAAAGTCGTCGTCCAGAGATGCCCTGAAAATCCTTACTGCGAGCAATCGCAGCCCATCCTCGTGATGCTTTTTTCATGCCAAAGGCAACACCCATCCCCGGGGAACGCACTACACATTTGGCCAGAATAATAGAGCGCCTTAAAGTGTTGGAGGTGCTATGATACTGCCATAACCATTTGAATAAGAAGCACTGGTTCTTGACCAAAAGAGATTCAATCCCCAACCCACCTTGGGCCTCTGGAACGGCAAGGTTACGCTTATCACCAACCCCGCCCCATAAAAATTCCCTCTGAAACCTAACCAACTTTTTTGCAACACCAACCGGTAACTGAAACATAGACAGGTAGTACAAAGGCAAAGAAGACAATACTGATCGAAGGAGAACCACACGACCAGCAAACGAAAGGAACCGCCCCTTCCAAGACTTCAACCGGTTCCAAAATTTTTCTGCAACGGGCTCCCAACTTTTAGCAAGCTTCATGTTAGCCCCCTATGGCAACCCTAGATACATAAAGGGGATCTTATCAGGCCTACATAGCATGCGACCAGCCAGGTCCTCCACCTCCGACTCAGGCATATTAACTCCCGCCAAGCCACACTTATGGAAATTAATGCTAAGCCCGATAACATCTCAAAACAACGCAAAATCCTCTTACGCATAAGCGGAGCATCATATGTAGCATGTGAGAACAGAAGTGTATCATCGGAAAACTGAAGAAGAGTCACAGGGATACCATGCACCTGAATGGGATCAACCATTCCCTGATTCACCGCCATATCAATCAGAATCGGAAGGCCTTCAGCAGCTAACAAGAAAAGAAAATGAGATAAAGGATCGCCCTGTTTCAAACCCTTTTGCATAGAAAACTGCTGTGATGGGGACCCATTAACAAGCACCAAAAGGATCGAAGATTCCAAGCATGCACGAACCCAGGAAATCCATGTAACACCAAAGCCCATCCGATTAAGCACATCCAGTAGATAATCCCATGACACGGAATCATATGCTTTCCTGAAGTCCAATTTCCAAACCATTGCCTTGGAGCGGGAAACCTTTAATGAATGAACCACCTCCGATGCCACTAGAGCAGAATCAAGAATATTCCTCCCAAGCAATAAAGGCGGACTGAGAAGGACCCACCAATGTGTCCATAAGCGGCTTGAGTCTAGCTGCAAGGATCTTTGACACAATCTTATACACTCCATGAATTAATTTTATTGGATGAAAATCATCAAAGCTGCGAGTGTCAACTCTCTTAGGTATCAAAATAATATAAGCACAGGTAGCACCTTTGGGCAAAGACCTCGTCTCAAAAAAAAGCCCTAACCAAGTCAAACGAATCATCCTTTAAAACATCCCAGCACCTCTTATAGAAAGAGAAATTAAACCCATCAGGCCCTGGTGCTTTTGATGACTCACAATCCCATACTGCCTCCTTAATTTCATTCAAAGTCACCACCCGTTCTAGCTTAGTCGTGGTGGAGTTATCAAGGGTCCGAAACTGCCACCTACCAATCCTGGGTCGCCGACCGACAGGTGCTGAGTAAAGATTTGAGAAAAACTTGACTGCCTCTTGTTTAATGTCCAACGGACTCACTAACTCCTCACTCCCCCACCAAATGGAATGAATCCCTTTCTTACGGCCACAATGACAAGCCATAATGTGAAAGAACTTAGTATTTCGGTCTCCCCCTTTGCCCCAAGAAACACGTGATTTTTGCCTCCATAGAATCTCCTTTTGCTTTTCCTTTTGAAGCAAAAGAGATCGAGCCCCCATCAACTCCTCACGCTCCCCAGCCGTGAGCTCTTTATGTCAAAAAATAAGCTCCAACCGATCAACTGTACCTTGCAATGTTACTATGGCATTGTCAACGTTACCAAAAGTTGTCTTATTCCACTTACTGAGGTTCACTATCAACCGACTCAGCTTCTGTAAGAATCTAAACCGACCAGGCGTCTCAACACCAATATGCCTCCACATATCACAAATGATGTCAACAAAATTAGGATATGTACACCAACAGTCTTGAAACCTGAAAGGCTTATACCCCCAGTTAATTCTCTCTTGTGCAAGAATGAGAGGCCAGTGATCAGAGCTACCCCGTCTCCCAGTCTGCAAGGAAAGACTAGGGAATGCAAGGCACCACTCCGGCTCCACCATAACCCGGTCAATTCTGCTAGCCGCTAGAGAATTAGCCCATGTGTACAATCTACCCTCCGACGGAAAGTCATGTAGCTGTAAAACATTCATAAACCTTCAAAGAGCTCCACTACCCCTCATACAGACCCTTCCACTCTTCCTTTGGTATGGTATTAAAGTTTCGTTAAAATCCCCCAGCACCATTCTTTAAAAGAATAGTAGCTTACTTCCCCTATTTATAAATTTACACACATATTGTGACAACCCGTGTAATTGATGCACTATGAGTTTTACTTGATGAGGAATGGTGTTGTGATAGGAGCTGGTGCAATTGGCCAGCAAGTGACTGAGTAGGCTAGCAATTGGCTTTGGTTGACTAGCATCTGACCCGGATGAATTAATTAACGGATGATTAGTCTTAATCATCGGTTAGTGTGTGCTTAGGGAGAACTAATTGGGGATTGGTTAAGGCTAAACCTGGGGCGAGATGGCTGAGTGCTGTTGGTTGGGAACATAAGCTGGTGGTGGTAGTTGCTGGTGGCAAGTAAGGAGGAGGTGGTGAGCTACTTGGGCAAGGTGGCAGATCCAGGAGCAAGAGGCAGCAAGTGGTTGCTCAGTCACCTGCTTGCCTCAGCCATATCTGCCCAAGCAAGCACCTCAAGCCTCATTCTGCCCAGATTCGTGATAGGCACAGAAGAGAGGACATCCAGCCATTCTCCAAGTTCACCCTAAGCAGTAAGCACACAAGGAAAGGGGGGTAAGTGGTTTGAGTTGGAATTCTTATAGATTTTGGTATCAATTGACTTGCTAGGTGTGCTGGTTACTTGGACAGTGCACCAATTCGATTTTGTGATTTTGTTGTTGGGTGTTGGCTTGAGGAAGGATAGTATGTTGGGTTGGGGGTGTTGGTTGGTGAAGTTGGGGCATGATTGACCGCAGGGGGGGGCCAATTAGTGCGCCTGGTGTGCAAAATCGCCCCTGCTGGGTGGTCGATTGGTCCTTCTAACCTAATAGCCTAACCTAGCCAGTTGGTGTGTAGGCTGACTTGTATGAGTTTTTACTTAGTGCTTGTGTTGTTAATCCATATGTTGATGTTTACTCATGTGTGGCAGGTGCTAAAACCCAAGGAGCACCAAGAGAAGGTGAAGGGCCTAGAGAGGCCTAAATCTGTGTAAGTTTGGTTGTCACATATGTGATGGTTGATGATGCTTGCTTGCTGATTAATAGCTCCAATATGCTTATTGATGGCACCAATGGTGCAATTTGATGTAAGATGATATGCCTTGGCTTGTTGACGAGTCCGATATTCGGGCTGTGCATTTCATGCATTACATATGCATCATGACACATGCATAAGATGGTATTGATGGTGAACCTCGCAGTGCCCCTGGGCTGCCTGGTTATATGAGATGATGGTGGTGTTGTGCTAGGCGCCGTGTCTGGTTTGGTAGCAAGTCACGAGCACTTCCCGTGGCTGTGGGCTAAGGAGTAACATTGTTGGCAGGGCTACCAGACCATTCAGGTAGGCTTAGTACATCATCACGATAGCTTACCCGTGGGCTGATCACGGTGCATTGATGTTTAGCTGTTGGGTGTTATGGCTGCTTGTGTGTGTCGTTGCTGTTACTTGTGTGATCACCGGCTTATTGAGTCAGTGGACTCACCCCCCTCTTTCCACCCCTTTGTTTCAGGGCAAGGAGCTGACTAGCTTGGTGAGGGAAGGCCCGAGAGGCGTGCTTTGTTAGTTGATGGGTACTTGGCCAAAACTACTTGTAATTTGAGAATAATTGGCTGAAACAACTCACCTAGTGCCCCGCTTAATGTACAGACCTGATGTATAATATAGTGTGGTTGTTGTATGGTTAATTCTGTACCTTATCATATGATGCTAAGTGTGGATGTTTTGCTGCGGTTTGGGTTAGGTGCCCGTCGGGCTAACTTCTGCCCAACATTTGACGTAGGCCTTTGGGTGCCCTGTGACATGCTTAGTAATGTACAAGGCACCTGGCCGGTCACGTTAAGACGGGGCGTGACAGTTTTGGTAGCGGAGCATGGTTATATGTAATATGAAGGGGCTTAGGTTAAAAAGCTGCTAAAGGCTAATACCCATCATTAGTAACCGTGGGATGGTGAGAGCTAACATGTTTGTTGGTTCCTTGTACTTGGGTGCAGGTAAGCCATCAAAGCGAAGGATGGGAAAGGAGGTACTTGCGGGTGTTGTTGCTCAAGATGAGCAATCCGTACATGATGCGGAGGATGAGGCAGATGAGACTTATGTCCCCGGGGTTGCTAGTGATGAGTTGCCCAACGAAGAAGAATACTCAGATGCATCGCAAGAGATGCCATTGGAGGTGTTGAAGGCTGGTTTACATGGAGTTAATAAAGCAGTTGAAACTATTGCTGTGGCGATGGCTGATGATCGAAAAAGAAGGGAGGAACCGGTACAGCGGGAACATAAAGTAGAATCTGACTTGGTGACATTTGTGAAACTTGACCCACCAACATTTTCTGGTGCTGAAAATGAAGATCCACAACGATTTTTGGATGAGGTGTGGAAGTGTTGCCAAGTGATGGAATGCACTGACCATCGAGCTGTTGCTCTTGCTGCTTTTCGGTTGAAGGGAGATGAGGCCAATGATTGGTATGAATCTAAAAGGAGGGAGAGAGTGCCTAATGTTGCACCGTGGACTTGGACTGAATTTTGTGACATGTTTCTTGAACGATTTCTGCCCGAAAGTGTTAGGGATCAAAAGGCAGCCGAGTTTGAACTGCTGAAACAAGGGGAGATGTCAGTGAGTGAATATAACACAAAGTTCACAAATCTGTCTAAGTATGCCTTGCATTTGATTCCAGATCAGCGGAGGAAGATCAAAAGGTTCATTGGAGGACTGAAGGGTTATATTCATAACTCTTTAGTGGCTATACCATTTAGCTCTTATGCTGAAGCAGTAGACAAAGCTCGGGCAATTGAGATAAAGACCCAAGCAGAAAGAGCTGAGGCAAGTGCCAAGAGAACAAGGCATGACAACACTCAAAGCCAACCAAGTTTTTCTGCTGGTGGTGGCCAATTCCGAGGACGTGGGAAAACAGGATTGTGGGTAAACATACCAAGGGCCCGTTTCAGAGGCAATTCTAGTTATGGTGCCTCAAGCTTTGGTGGGAGCTCGACGAGACCTATAATCAGTCAGAACAGGGGTGCACAAAGTGTGGAGATGAAGTCTAACTCTGTATGTTTTATGTGTGGTCAGTTTGGTCATATGTCTCGGGAATGCCCCGTAGGGCAGAACATATGTTATTCGTGTGGGCAGCCAGGGCATAGAGCTCGGGAGTGTTCTGTTGGGCAACCATCAATGGCATCCAGTGTGGCTTCTCCACCACCTAGGCCACCGCGGGCTGATAGCCAATCCTCTGTCCGCGGCAGAGGAGGTACTACCCGTGGAGCCTTTGGTAGGGGTAGCAGCTACCAACCGGGGCAGGGACAGGCACGAGTATTTTGCTTGACCCAGGAGGATGCGGGAGCCTCCAACACAGTTGTGACAGGTATCTTGAAAGTTAAATTGTGTCCTGCACTATGTTTAATTGACACGGGGGTGTACCCACTCCTTTGTAAACATTCATTTTGCAAAGTACTTTAAGGATGTACCTAGTGACTTGGGTAGCCCATTGGCTGTGTATACCCCACTTGATGAGCAGGTCTATGTGGACAAAGTATATCGGGAGTCCGATATCTGTGTGATGGAACACCATTTGCCAGCTGATTTGCTGTTGTTGCTATCTCGGCATGGTGCACGGGTAGATTGTGCAAATAAGTTGGTGAAGTTTCAACCCTTAGGGGAGGCAGAATTCATCTTCCAAGGAAAGTTTGTCTCTTCACAACCCCAAATAATTTCTGCAGTGAAGGCAATACGGGTGGCACGGCGTACAAATTGTTTATATTTGGCGTCGGTGCAAAGTGTGGGTGAGTCGAAAATTTCCATTGATCAAGTACCAGTTGTTAAAGAATTTGTTGATGTTTTTCCTGATGACTTGCCGGGGTTACCACCAGAACGAGAAATTGAATTTGGCATTGAGCTTGAGCTGGGGGCAGAACCTGTATGAATTACACCTTATCGAATGGCTCCTACGGAATTGCGGGAATTGAAAACTCAGTTGCAGGATTTATTGGATAAGGGGTTTATTAGACCTAGTGTGTCCCCATGGGGAGCTCCGGTTTTGTTTTTCAAGAAGAAAGATGGCTCAATGAGAATGTGTGTGGATTATCGGCAATTAAACAAGCTAACAATACGAAACAAGTACCCGCTACCTCGTATTGATGATTTGTTTGATCAGTTGCAAGGGGCAATATACTTTTCGAAAATTAACTTGAGATCAGGTTATCATCAGTTACGAATTAAGGAAGAGGATGTGAGGACAACAGCCTTTAGGACAAGGTATGGGCACTATGAATTTTTAGTAATGTCGTTTGGACTTACTAATGCACCTGCGGCTTTTATGGACTTAATGAACCGAGTGTTCAAGCAATACCTTGACAAATTTGTGATTGTGTTCATTGATGATGTGCTGATTTATTCAAAGACGAGAGAGGAGCATGTGGAGCACTTAGGAATTGTGTTGTAAATCCTACGGAAAGAAAAACTATATGCTAAGTTTTCAAAATGTGAATTCTGGTTGAAAAAAGTTTCATTCTTGGGTCATGTCATATCTGCTGAGGGTATTGAGGTAGATCCGCAGAAAGTGGAGGCAATTGTTAAGTGGCCGAGGCCGGCCAATGTGACGGAGGTACGAAGTTTCCTTGGGCTGGCGGGATATTACCGTCGGTTTGTTGAAGGCTTCTCCTCTATTGCTGCACCAATGTGTGGACTGACTCAAAAGAAGAAACCATTTATTTGGTCTGAAGTGTGTGAGGCTAGTTTCCAGGAGCTGAAACATAGGCTAACCTCAACACCAATACTTGCTTTACCCAAAGAAGATGGTGTGTACACTGTGTACTGTGATGCGTCAAGAGTCGGTTTGGGCTGTGTCTTGATGCAGGATGGCAAGGTGATTGCCTATGCCTCCCGGAAATTGAAAAAGAATGAAGAGAATTACCCAGTGCATGACCTGGAGATGGCAGCAGTAGTCTTTGCATTGAAAATCTGGAGACATTACCTGTACGGAGAGCCTTGTGAAATTTATACGGATCATAAAAGCTTGAAATACATAATGGAACAGCGGGATTTGAATTTGAGGCAGCGTAGATGGGTGGAGTTACTTAAGGATTATGATTGTACCATTAAATACCATCCAGGAAAAGCCAATGTTGTGGCTGATGCCCTTAGTCGGAAATCTGTTGGTAGCTTGGCACATCTTAGTGTAGCTAGGAAACCCGCAGTTATGGCTTGGCATGATTTGCTGGACCAAGGCTTGCGTTGTGCCGTGGCCGTGTCTGGGGCATTGCTAGCTCACTATCAAGTACGTCCCACATTGAACGATGAAATTGCAAGAGCTCAGGATAATGATGCTGAAACTAAATCGTGGAAAGAAAAGGTGAAATAAGGGGAACAAGCTGGGTTTGTGATTACTGATGATGGCATATTAAGGTTCGGTACAAGAATGTACGTTCCTGATGTCGGGGATCTCCGTAGCAAACTTCTAAAAGAAGCACATCAAACCCGATACACCTTACATCCAGGATCCACCAAAATGTATCACGATTTGAAAACACATTATTGGTGGAATAACATGAAGCGGGAATCGGGGATCTCCGTAGCAAACTTCTAAAAGAAGCACATCAAACCCGATACACCTTACATCCAGGATCCACCAAAATGTATCACGATTTGAAAACACATTATTGGTGGAATAACATGAAGCGGGATGTAGCAGATTATGTTGCTAAATGTTTGGTATGCCAACAAGTAAAGGGTGAGCATCAAAAACCACCGGGGTTGCTCCAGCCCTTATCAGTTCCAGAATGGAAGTGGGAAAGAATCACCATGGATTTTGTTAGCGGATTACCGCAAACAGCAGGTGGGTTTGATTCTATTTGGGTGATTGTTGATCGATTGACCAAGTCTGCCCATTTTCTTCCTGTAAAGACTACTTATAATTTTGCGAAGTTGGCACAGGTGTATGTTGATGAAATTGTGAGGCTACATGGTGTACCCGTTTCGATAGTATCTGATCGAGGCCCTCAATTTACATCAAGATTTTGGCGAAGCTTCCAAAATGCTATAGGGACTCAACTTGATTTGAGTACTGCATTCCACCCTCAAACGGATGGGCAAAGTGAACGGGTCATACAAATCCTGGAAGACATGTTACGAGCTTGTGTGCTAAGTTATGGGGATGGTTGGAATAAATGCTTGTCGTTGATTGAATTTGCCTACAACAATAGTTACCAATCAAGCATTGGTATGGCCCCATATGAGCTACTGTATGGGCGCAGGTGTAGAACTCCAATATGTTGGAATGAAGTGGGGATCAGAAAATTACTAGGGCCTGAAATTGTTGAGGAAACGGCCGAAAAAGTTAAGATGGCACGAGAAAACCTTGCTGCTGCCCGAAACAGGCAGAAGTCCTATGCAGACAATAGGAGACGGGAGTTGGAATTCTCAGTTGGAAACATGGTATTTCTTAAGGTGTCGCCTACGAAAGGGGTGCTACGGTTTGGAAGGAAAGGTAAATTAAGCCCTCGATTTCTTGGTCCATTCGAAGTACTTGAAAAAGTCGGGCCAGTGGCGTACCATCTTGCACTGCCACCAAATTTGTCACATATTCACCCGGTGTTTCATGTATCATTGCTAAGGAAGTATTTGCCTGATCCCTCTCATGTCTTGGCACTGCAAGAGATTCAGTTGGGGGAGGAACTCACTTACAAGGCGCAGTCAGTAGAAATAATAAATAGGGAAATGCGCAAACTTCGTAACAAAGAGATTGCCTTTGTGAAAGTTTTGTGGGAAGATGCCACCGGACAAGAGGTTACTTGGGAGTCCGAGAAAGAAATGCTGAACAAGTATCCACATCTATTTTCAGGTAAATTCGAGGACGAATTTTAAATAAGGGGGAGATGATGTGACAACCCGTGTAATTGATGCACTATGAGATTTACTTGATGAGGAATGGTGCTGTGATAGGAGCTGGTGCAATTGGCCAGCAAGTGACTGAGTAGGCTAGCAATTGGCTTTGGTTGACTAGCATCTGACCCGGATGAATTAATTAACGGATGATTAGTCTTAATCATCAGTTAGTGTGTGCTTAGGGAGAACTAATTGGGGATTAGTTAAGGCTAAACCTGGGGCAAGATGGCTGAGTCCTGTTGGTTGGGAACTTAAACTGGTGGTGGTAGTTGCTGGTGGCAAGTAAGAAGGAGGTGGTGAGCTACTTGGGCAAGGTGGCAGATCCAGGAGCAAGAGGCAGCAAGTGGCTGCTCAGTCACCTGCTTGCCTCAGCCATATCTGCCCAAGCAAGCACCTCAAGCCTCATTCTGCCCAGATTCGTGATAGGCACAGAAGAGAGGACATCCAGCCATTCTCCAAGCTCACCCTAAGCAGTAAGCACACAAGGAAAGGGGGGTAAGTGGTTTAAGTTGGAATTCTTATAGATTTTGGTATCAATTGACTTGCTAGGTGTGCTGGTTACTTGGACAGTGCACCAATTCGATTTTGTGATTTTGTTGTTGGGTGTTGGCTTGAGGAAGGATAGTATGTTGGGTTGGGGGTGTTGGTTGGTGAAGTTGGGGCATGATTGACCGCAGGGGGGGGGGGCAATTAGTGCGCCTGGTGTGCAAAATCGCCCCTGCTGGGTGGTCAATTGGTCCTTCTAACCTAATAGCCTAACCTAGCCAGTTGGTCTGTAGGCTGACTTGTATGAGTTTTTACTTAGTGCTTGTGTTGTTAAGCCATATGTTGATGTTTACTCATGTGTGGCAGGTGCTAAAACCCAAGGAGCACCAAGAGAAGGTGAAGGGCCTAGAGAGCCCTAAATCTATGTAAGTTTGGTTGTCACATATGTGATGGTTGATGATGCTTGCTTGCTGGTTAATAGCTCCAATATGCTTATTGATGGCACCAATGGTGCAATTTGATGTAAGATGATATGCCTTGGCTTGTTGACGAGTCCGATATTCGGGTTGTGCATTTCATGCATTACATATGCATCATGACACATGCATAAGATGGTATTGATGATGAACCTCGCAGTGCCCCTGGGCTGCCTGGTTATATGAGATGATGGTGGTGTTGTGCTAGGCGCCGTGTCTGGTTTGGTAGCAAGTCACGAGCACTTCCCGTGGCTGTGGGCTAAGGAGTAACACTGTTGGCGGGGCTACCAGACCATTCAGGTAGGCTTAGTACATCATCACGATAGCTTACCCGTGGGCTGATCACGGTGCATTGATGTTTAGCTGTTGGGTGTTATGGCTGCTTGTGTGTGTCGTTGCTGTTGCTTGTGTGATCACCGGCTTATTGAGTCAGTGGACTCACCCCCCTCTTTCCACCCCTTTGTTTCAGGGCAAGGAGCTGACTAGTTTGGTGAGGGAAGGCCCGAGAGGCGTGCTTTGATAGTTGAGGGGTACTTGGCCAAAACTACTTGTAATTTGAGAATAATTGGCTGAAACAACTCACTTAGTGCCCCGCTTAATATACAAACCTGATGTATAATATAAGTGTGGTTGTTGTATGGTTAATTCTGTACCTTATCATATGATACTAAGTGTGGATGTTTTGCAGCAGTTTGGGTTAGGTGCCCGTCGGGCTAACTTCTGCCCAACATTTGACGTAGGCCTTTGGGTGCCCTGTGACATGCTTAGTAATGCACAAGGCACCTGGCCGGTCACGTTAAGACGGGGCGTGACACGTATAGTCTCATAGGTGTTACATTCTATTTTGTTCAGGCATCCGCGCCAATTTCGATTTCTTTGTAATTAGTGAATTTACCAATCTAGCCTTATTCGTCTTGTACACGAACCCTTTCCTTTCATTTCTATTTGAAGAAAGCTGGATTTTATATAATATTCTTATTGAATAGATATCCATAAGAATCCTTTAGTGCCGCCAACTCCCCCCACATATCGACTCGTTGATCCAAGTCTCCAGGGCCATAGCACAACAAAAAGTAACCGTGAGGTTTTCCCTTCGCATCAAGGGTGCAGCCTTCTCTGGTTGAGCTTTATTATTATTTTTTTCTTCTGGCATATAGAGCTTTGCCTTATTATTCTAGATCCGATTTGTATTGCGCGCTGGTAATTGAGTTCTTCATTGGAAAATTTCTGGATATACAAAGTTTTTCTTACACTTAGACCATGTAGTACGTAGTTATCTTTCCCGTAATCTTCTTGTGACCCATAAGTCTTAGAAAGTTCATAGAAAACATCCCCGATTTTGTGGTAGTTGTTTTTTTTTTTTTCTTGGTGAGGATTTGTGGTAGTTTGTTAAAAGGTGTTTTGAATTTCAGACACTTTGTAAAGAATAAATGCGCCGGTGCATGCATGGGTTCAGGGTCATCAATTCCATCTCTTAAATCTGTTTCCTACACGCTAGTATTTTATTGAAAGTTCAAACCCATAATTTGCTCCTATCCTTTTCATTGTACTTTTCTTTTTCTCTTATTTTTTTTTGTTTTTCTAAATATGGCTTTATTTGGCTTTGGTTTTTCTATTGACCATACATTCTTATCATTGGTAGCCACACAAAATGCAAGAAACAAAAATGGCTTTTGGTTTCTCTTATAGCGCTACTCAATCAAGACTGTTAATACAATCTCAAAGTTTCTCACAAAAAATACAATGCAAGAAAAATCGGCCACAAAAGAGAAGGTGACCGTAGCCCCGGGGCTGGGATAGAGAGTTTTGTTAGCAAATGCTAGGACGTCATGGTGTGTGAGGCATATGAGAAAATTATTCTGTGGTGTTCACCCATAAGTGGCATACCCATTCGAAATATTATAAGTAATTAGAATTTTTAAAATAAAAAATAAAAGAAATCTTTTCCCTGAAAATATATCCTGTGAAGATGCCACTTGATACATACAGTAATTAAGCATAATAATTTTTCCCGCATATGGCATATGGGATCTTTGAATGAGAGACCTTCCTATCTAAAAATTTGTTTGAACAAAGCAAAAATCCTCCTATATGTGGTCGTAGTTAGTCCTAAGATGGAGAGATGGAAGGATGTAAAATTTGGACTTTGAAAATGGCAAACCAACTGCCGTCCGTATAATGAGGACCACCTCCAAGTTGAACACTGGTGGAATTATTAACGGGTAGGTTGGAAATACAGGCACTTACCTGCCCCGAGTCTTGCTCTTCTGTGTATTCTGTATACTCGTCGTTCTCCTTGTTTATCACTCGCGTTTCACTGTCTTTACTCTCCTGTCAAGCAAATAAATTATTTTTTTCCCATTTTTTTTTTTGGATGCTTCGGAAGTTAAAGAACAATAATACATAGAAAAAGAAATAATACTTAAGGGCGCTCATAAGCCACCCCAGACGCATCAGCAGCCAACAAAGGCAGCAGTGCTACTGGAGCAGCAATATTAAGAATATATTATATTTAATATTTTTCAATTTAAATATAAATTTTAAAATTTTTTAAGTTATATTCTAATAAATAATAATATAAGTAAATTTATTATATAAATAATGTAAAAATATTTTCAGTCGTCAAAGATGATGCATGTTATATTCACAATAACAGCACTTGTACCAATATAATATTTTTTTGCTTTCTTACATTGATAGAAGAGTAGTAGTATTGCATCTTACTATAATTATATCTCCATTTACAAACTCAAATGAACGCCTGGGTATATTTTCAATGGGACTAATAACATTTTTCATCCCTCTATTACAAAATGCACATTGATATATATACTAAATTTGTACAATGTAGCTAGATTATTTATTGACCTATTTATTAGGTTCAAAAACCAAAATCAATAATAAATCTATACAACCTATTTGTTCGTAAAATTGACTTTATACAATGGAATTCCAAATGTATTTATTAATTTTATAAACCTACTTATCAATACGTATATTTCTTTATCGTGTTAAAAAATCAAAACTAACTATTAATGTATATATTTTTTGAGGATACTATAAATGTATATATTAAATTTATACAATGTATCTAGACTATTTACAAAACCTACTTATTAGGTTCAAAAATTTAAATCAATAATAAATATATACAACCAAGTGCATAAGATTTGATCCTTACACTGTATATATACGATAGAATCCCAAAATCTAATTATTAATTTATAAACCATTGTAAATAGTCCAGATACATTGTATAAATTTAATATAAATATTTATAATTAGTTTCAATTCATATCCTAATAAATAAAATATACAAATAGATAAGTAAGTTTATAAATTTAATAAGTAGATTTGGAATGCCAATATACAAAAACAATCTAACGATGAAGTTCAATGCATTGGGTTATGTATATGTTTCTTATTGATTTCGATTTTCAAACCTAATAAGTAGGTTTTGTAAACAGTCCAAACACATTGTGTAAATTTAATATATATATATACATATAATTTCGATTTTTGAACCTAATAAAAAAATACTTAGGAGAAAAATGTAAAGAAACTTATACATTAATTAATTGGGAGAAAATTTAATTTAAAATACTAAATGCATATGCTACCACGCGGCCTAATGTAAAACAACTTTAGGGGTGATGAGCATGAAATTACACACATTTTACAGCATGCACTACAATCTTTTGGCCTTGCATTTAGCATTAATTCATGCATTTAGTTAGAGAATCACTTGCATTTACGCCAAATACTACTTCCCTTACTCTTTGTTACCCTCAAGTGCATTTAGGTCCTTTTTGGAGAGGATTTGTAACAGCCCAGTTAAAAATTTGGAATTTTACCTGACTGTAAAAGTCGTTATACAGTGATTTACCTTTGAATTTAATCTTGGGTAATTAATTCAAGGTAAATCGAGTGTCGTTTTTTCGAAACCGAGGGTTTTCCCGTGCTCGTGATTTTTCTGTGGATTTTACGGACCAAAGTTGGTATTTTTCGGGTTCCGGAATCCTCAGAAAAATCACACCAGAAATATAACTAAGGAGGTATATCAGTTATTTTCTGGTCCGAACGGTACACGACTTACCTGCATAATTGAGGGTTCCGCCGCCTCTTCCCTGTGTTGCCCGTGAGTTGCTTGCCTTATTCCTGTGAACCTGTGACCATGAACCAACATACCTTCTTTAAAACTCCATTTCTTGTTTTCCTGGAAAAACAAAACTCCAAACCCAGTATATACACCATGCTTGTGCCTGCAAAACCCAAAGTCAACCTTCCTTACCCTGCAAAACAAGACTCAGTGCTTTACCTGCAAACACAACCCAGAACCATAAAAAAAAAAGAGAGAAGAAGAAAACAGAAAAAAAAAAAGAAAAAAAGAAGTGGAGAAATAGAAATGGAAAAGAAAAAAAAAAGAGAGAAGGAACACCTGTGAACCACCACCACCCGAACCCCCACTACCACCACCACCTGCAACAGCACTGCCACCTCCTCCCCTCCTTTTTCCTTTCTCTTCCTTTTCTCTCCTCCGGCCGCGTCGTAGCAGTCACCGGACAAAGCCACGACCGACCGCCGCTCATGCACACGATCTGCCAGCCGCCCCTCGCCGTCGTCGCTCGCCACCAGTTCCTCCCCGCGATATCTCCTTCCCGTGCCGCCTCGTCCTCCTCCTCTCTGCATGCACCGCCGCCACGTCTTGCCGCCGCTGCAACCCTCTAAGGTGAGCAGCAGGTAGATGACGACCCGCCACACGCACCGGGTTGGAACCTCGGGTCGGGTTGACGTGTTGTCTCAACCGGGTTTCGGCCTGGGTTTGGGTTGACTTGGGCTTATGCTTTCAGGCCGGACTGTTGACCAGAGCCTTGGCCTTGCACCTGGGCTGGACATCCTTGGGTGTTTGACCTTGGGCTTGGGCTGTGCTTTTGGCCCAGTCTGAGTTTATAAAAAAAATTAATATATATATATATATATATACATATTTCTGGAGAAGAATTGAAAAAGGTTTGTAAAAATATATTTCCTGGAATAGATTATATTCCAAAGTAACGGCAAGTCTATCGTGTAAAAAAACATGCAAAGCAAATCACTCAAAAATTACTGGCTTTTTTCGTTTTAATATATAGTAATTATGGATAAAAATTACTCGAGTCAAGTCGAATCCAAATTAACCGGAACAAATTTCGAGATACCAGATAGGAAAAAAATAATGAATAAAATCGTTGTGTTTGTATCATTTTATATAATTAGGCCTCCAGGGACGTCAAATTCCAATAATGCAGAAAATAGGCTGGCAAGCACATAATTGCTGAGACGGATGGTCAGCTAAGAATCAGTTAATTTGGAGCAGGATTAAATGGGAATAGTCCTTAGTGGCTGAGCTTTCTCCAATGTGAGGCCAAACTTATCTTCCATGTCCATGTTCTCTGGTGTCACCTCATCCAAATGTCAAAGAAAAGAAGAAGTGAACCCACTATTTTTTTTTTTTAAGTGCAACATCTAATTGCCAATGGCAAATCCAGGGTGCAGCCTCTTTTTTTTTTTTGATGGAAATCGATATATTTATTCAGAGATAATGTATGTACAAGGGCTGAGAACAAAGAATTTACATAGCTTCAAGCCCAACCAAACGAATACACTCTGAAAAGTTCACTGCGTAAAAGAAATGGTAACACGTTTGCCGTACTCCAGCCCTTTAAAGGTTCCAGAACATAGAATAGCGCCCACAGCATGGGGGAACTGGGGATGGAGCAGTTTGAACCACCAATGCGCACGAACTCTGCTAAGGTCGAAGAGAAAATCAGTAGAGACCGGTTGTTGCATAAACACCAGCGCATTCTGAGCTAACCATAAAGACCACAAAACAACAAAGCCAGTATGACCCGACCAGTGAACAAGCCAATCTGTCTTCCTCGCCGGCGGCACCCATAGAATTTCCCACCAGTGACAGAGGCGAGACCACAAGGAGGACACCACCGAACAATGTAGAAAGAGGTGGTCCTTGTCTTCCACTGCAACAGAACATAACAGACACAAAGACTCAGTCCTCGAGATAATATCGCGAGCCAACAGAGTCTACTGTGTAGCAAGACCACCGTTCAACAACCACCATATGAAATGCTCGATATGTGGAGGCGCCAGCGGGCGAGGTATCACCGGAGGAGGACACCTATGAAGCAACTGATAGCCCGCCTGAACCGAATATGAACCACTAGGGTCCCCTATCTAGCTCCAAGTTTCAGGGATACCACTCGTAAAAGGAACACCAACAAGCAAAGAGTGTAAAGTCTGACCCTCCTCACGCACCCACGAATAAAGGGGCCGACGCCAAGCCCCACCAACCAATAATAAACCATCCCGAGAGACAGTGGACAGGGAGGCTTCTTGAAACAAGGAGAGGCTGAAGAGCCGTGGAAAACGGTCCTTCAAGCAACCCATGGCTGACCACACATCACGCCAAAAATCCACAGTAGAGCCATCACCAACTCTTAACTGCAAATTAGTACAAAGTCGTCGTCCAGAAATGCACTGAAAATCCTTACTGCGAGCAATCATAGCCCACCCTCGCGATGCTTTTTTCATGTCAAAGGCAACACCCATCCCCGGAGAACGCACTACACATTTGGCCTGAATAATAGAGCGCCTTAAAGTGTTGGAGGTGCTATGATACCGCCATAACCATTTGAATAACAAGCACTGGTTCTTGACCAAAAGAGATTCAATCCCCAACCCACCTTGGGCCTTTGGAATGGTAAGGTTACGCTTATCACCAACCCCGCCCCATAAAAATTCCCTCTGAAACCTAACCAACTTCTTTGCAACACCAACCGGTAACTGAAACATAGACAGGTAGTACAAAGGCAAAGAAGACAATACTGATCAAAGGAGAACCACACGACCAGCAAACGAAAGGAACCGCCCCTTCCAAGACTTCAACCGGTTCTTAAATTTTTCTACAACAGGCTCCCAACTTTTAGCAAGCTTCATGTTAGCCCCCAATGGCAACCCTAGATACATAAAGGGGATCTTATCAGGCCTACATAGCATGCAACCAGCCAGGTCCTCCACCTCCGACTCAGGCATATTAACTCCCGCCAAGCCACATTTATGGAAATTAATACTAAGCCCGATAACATCTCAGAACAACGCAAAATCCTCTTACGCATAAGCGAAGCATCATATGTAGCATGTGAGAACAGAAGTGTATCATCGGAAAACTGAAGAAGAGTCACAGGGATACATGCACCTGAATGGGATCAACCATTCCCTGATTCACCGCCATATCAATCAGAATCGGAAGGCCTTCAGCAGCTAACAAAAAAAGAAAATGAGATAAAGGATCGCCCTGTTTCAAACCCTTTTGCGTAGAAAACTGCTGTGATGGGGACCCATTAACAAGCACCGAAAGGATCGAAGATTCCAAGCAAGCACGAACCCAAGAAATCCATGTAACTCCAAAGCCCATCCGATTCAGCACATCCAGTAGATAATCCCATGACACGGAATCATATGCTTTCCTGAAGTCCAATTTCCAAACCATTGCCTTGGAGCAGGAAACCTTTAATGAATGAACCACCTCCGATGCCACTAGAGCAGAATCAAGAATATTCCTCCCAAGCAATAAAGGCGGACTGAGAAGGACCCACCAATGTGTCCATAAGCGGCTTGAGTCTAGCTGCAAGGATCTTTGACACAATCTTATACACTCCATGAATTAATTTTATTGGATGAAAATCATGAAAGCTGCGAGTGTCAACTCTCTTAGGTATCAAAATAATATAAGCACAGGTAGCACCTTTGGGCAAAGACCCCGTCTAAAAAAAAAAGCCCTAACCAAGTCAAACGAATCATCCTTTAAAACATCCCAGCACCTCTTATAGAAAGAGAAATTAAACCCATCAGGCCCTAGTGCTTTTGATGACTCACAATCCCATACTGCCTCCTTAATTTCATTCAAAGTCACCACCCGTTCCAGCATAGTCGTGGTGGAGTTATCAAGGGTCCGAAACTGCCACCTACCAATCCTGGGTCTCCGACCGACAGGTGCTGAGTAAAGATTTGAGAAAAACCTGGCTGCCTCTTGTTTAATGTCCAACGGACTCACTAACTCCTCACTCCCCCGCCAAATGGAATGAATTCCTTTCTTACGGCCACGATGACAAGCCATAATGTGAAAGAATTTAGTATTTCGGTCTCCCCCTTTGCCCCAAGAAACACGTTATTTTTGCCTCCATGGAATCTCCTTTTGCTTTTCCTTTTGAAGCAAAAGAGATCCAGCCCCCATCCACTCCTCACGCTCCCCAGCCGTGAGCTCTTTATGTCAAAAAATAAGCTCCAACCGATCAACTGTACCTTGCAATGTTACTATGGCATTGTCAACATTACCAAAAGTTGTCTTATTCCACTTACTGAGGTTCACTATCAACCGACTCAGCTTCTGTAAGAATCTGAACCGACCAGGCGTCTCAACACCAATATGCCTCCACATGTCACAAATGATGTCAACAAAATTAGGATATGTACACCAACAGTCTTGAAACCTGAAAGGCTTATACCCCCAGTTAATTCTCTCTTGTGCAAGAATGAGAGGCCAGTGATCAGAGCTACCCCGTCTCCCAGTCCGCAAGGAAAGACTAGGGAATGCAAGGCACCACTCCGGCTCCACCATAACCCGGTCAATTCTGCTAGCCGCTAGAGAATTAGCCCATGTGTACAATCTACCCTCCGACGGAAAGTCATGTAGCTGTAAAACATTCATAAACCTTCGAAGAGCTCCACTACCCCTCATACAGACCCTTCCACTCTTCCTTTGGTATGGTATTAAAGTTTCGTTAAAATCCCCCAGCACCATCTTTTAAAAGAATAGTAGCTTACTTCCCCTATTTACAAATTTACACACATATAGTCTCATAGGTTTTACATTCTATTTTGTTCAGGCATCCGCGCCAATTTCGATTTCTTTGCAATTAGTGAATTTACCAATCTAGCCTATTTCGGCTTGTACACGAACCCTTTCCTTTTATTTCTATTTGAAGAAAGCTGGATTTTATACAATATTCTTATTGAATAGATATCCATAAGAATCCTTTAGTGCCGCCAACTCCCCCCACATATCGACTCGTTGATCCAAGTCTCCAGGGCCATAGCACAACAAAAAGTAACCGTGAGGTTTTCCCTTCGCATCAAGGGTGCAGCCTTCTCTGGTTGAGCTTTATTATTGTTTTTTTTCTTCTGGCATATAGAGCTTTGCCTTATTATTCTAGATCCGATTTGTATTGCGCGCTGGTAATTGAGTTCTTCATTGGAAAATTTCTGGATATACAAAGTTTTTCTTACACTTAGACCATGTAGTACGTAGTTATCTTTCCCGTAATCTTCTTGCGACCCATAAGTCTTAGAAAGTTCATAGAAAACATCCCCGATTTTGTGGTAGTTGTTTTTTTTTTTTCTTGGTGAGGATTTGTGGTAGTTTGTTAAAAGGTGTTTTGAATTTCAGACACTTTGTAAAGAATAAATGCGCCGGTGCATGCATGGGTTCAGGGTCATCAATTCCATCTCTTAAATCTGTTTCCTACACGCTAGTATTTTATTGAAAGTTCAAACCCATAATTTGCTCCTATCCTTTTCATTGTACTTTTCTTTTTCTCTTATTTTTTTTTGTTTTTCTAAATATGGCTTTATTTGGCTTTGGTTTTTCTATTGACCATACATTCTTATCATTGGTAGCCACACAAAATGCAAGAAACAAAAATGGCTTTTGGTTTCTCTTATAGCGCTACTCAATCAAGACTGTTAATACAATCTCAAAGTTTCTCACAAAAAATACAATGCAAGAAAAATCGGCCACAAAAGAGAAGGTGACCGTAGCCCCGGGGCTGGGATAGAGAGTTTTGTTAGCAAATGCTAGGACGTCATGGTGTGTGAGGCATATGAGAAAATTATTCTGTGGTGTTCACCCATAAGTGGCATACCCATTCGAAATATTATAAGTAATTAGAATTTTTAAAATAAAAAATAAAAGAAATCTTTTCCCTGAAAATATATCCTGTGAAGATGCCACTTGATACATACAGTAATTAAGCATAATAATTTTTCCCGCATATGGCATATGGGATCTTTGAATGAGACACCTTCCTATCTAAAAATTTGTTTGAACAAAGCAAAAATCCTCCTATATGTGGTCGTAGTTAGTCCTAAGATGGAGAGATGGAAGGATGTAAAATTTGGACTTTGAAAATGGCAAACCAACTGCCGTCCGTATAATGAGGACCACCTCCAAGTTGAACACTGGTGGAATTATTAACGGGTAGGTTGGAAATACAGGCACTTACCTGCCCCGAGTCTTGCTCTTCTGTGTATTCTGTATACTCGTCGTTCTCCTTGTTTATCACTCGCGTTTCACTGTCTTTACTCTCCTGTCAAGCAAATAAATTATTTTTTTCCCATTTTTTTTTTTGGATGCTTCGGAAGTTAAAGAACAATAATACATAGAAAAAGAAATAATACTTAAGGGCGCTCATAAGCCACCCCAGACGCATCAGCAGCCAACAAAGGCAGCAGTGCTACTGGAGCAGCAATATTAAGAATATATTATATTTAATATTTTTCAATTTAAATATAAATTTTAAAAATTTTTAAGTTATATTCTAATAAATAATAATATAAGTAAATTTATTATATAAATAATGTAAAAATATTTTCAGTCGTCAAAGATGATGCATGTTATATTCACAATAAAAGCACTTGTACCAATATAATATTTTTTTGCTTTCTTACATTGATAGAAGAGTAGTAGTATTGCATCTTACTATAATTATATCTCCATTTACAAACTCAAATGAATGCCTGGGTATATTTTCAATGGGACTAATAACATTTTTCATCCCTCTATTACAAAATGCACATTGATATATATACTAAATTTGTACAATGTAGCTAGATTATTTATTGACCTATTTATTAGGTTCAAAAACCAAAATCAATAATAAATCTATACAACCTATTTGTTCGTAAAATTGACTTTATACAATGGAATTCCAAATGTATTTATTAATTTTATAAACCTACTTATCAATACGTATATTTCTTTATCGTGTTAAAAAATCAAAACTAACTATTAATGTATATATTTTTTGAGGATACTATAAATGTATATATTAAATTTATACAATGTATCTAGACTATTTACAAAACCTACTTATTAGGTTCAAAAATTTAAATCAATAATAAATATATACAACCAAGTGCATAAGATTTGATCCTTACACTGTATATATACGATAGAATCCCAAAATCTAATTATTAATTTATAAACCATTGTAAATAGTCCAGATACATTGTATAAATTTAATATAAATATTTATAATTAGTTTCAATTCATATCCTAATAAATAAAATATACAAATAGATAAGTAAGTTTATAAATTTAATAAGTAGATTTGGAATGCCAATATACAAAAACAATCTAACGATGAAGTTCAATGCATTGGGTTATGTATATGTTTCTTATTGATTTCGATTTTCAAACCTAATAAGTAGGTTTTGTAAACAGTCCAAACACATTGTGTAAATTTAATATATATATATATATATATATATATAATTTCGATTTTTGAACCTAATAAAAAAATACTTAGGAGAAAAATGTAAAGAAACTTATACATTAATTAATTGGGAGAAAATTTAATTTAAAATACTAAATGCATATGCTACCACGCGGCCTAATGTAAAACAACTTTAGGGGTGATGAGTATGAAATTACACACATTTTACAGCATGCACTACAATCTTTTGGCCTTGCATTTAGCATTAATTCATGCATTTAGTTAGAGAATCACTTGCATTTACGCCAAATACTACTTCCCTTACTCTTTGTTACCCTCAAGTGCATTTAGGTCCTTTCTGGAGAGGATTTGTAACAGCCCAGTTAAAAATTTGGAATTTTACCTGACTGCAAAAGTCGTTATACAGTGATTTACCTTTAAATTTAATCTTGGGTAATTAATTCAAGGTAAATCGAGTGTTGTTTTTCGAAACCGAGGTTTTCCCCCTGCTCGTGATTTTTCTGTGGATTTTACGGACCAAAGTTGGTATTTTTCGGGTTCCGGAATCCTCAGAAAAATCACACCAGAAATATAACTAAGGAGGTATATCAGTTATTTTCTGGTCCGGACGGTACACGACTTACCTGCATAATTGAGGGTTGCGCCGCCTCTTCCCTGTGTTGCCCGTGAGTTGCTCGCCTTTTTCCTGTGAACCTGTGACCATGAACCAACATACCATCTTTAAAACTCCATTTCTTGTTTTCCTGGAAAAACAAAACTCCATTTCTTGTTTTCCTGGAAAAACAAAACTCCAAACCCAATGTATACACCATGCTTGTGCCTGCAAAACCCAAAGTCAACCTTCCTTACCCTGCAAAACAAGACTCAGTGCTTTACCTGCAAACACAGCCCAGAACCATAAAAAAAAAAAAAAGAGAAGAAGAAAATAGAAAAAAAAAAGAAAAAGAAAAAAAAAAGTGGAGAAATAGAAATGGAAAAGAAAAAAAAAGAGAGAAGGAACACCTGTGAACCACCACCACCCGAACCACCACTTCCGCTACCACCTGCAACAGCACTGCCACCTCCTCCCCTCCTTTTTCCTTTCTCTTCCTTTTCTCTCCTCCGGCCGCATCGCAGCAGTCACCGGACAAAGCCACGACCGACTGCAGCTCATGCACACGATCTGTTGGCCGCCCATCGCCGTCGTCGCTCGCCACCAGTTCCTCCCCGCGATATCTCCTTCCCGTGCCGCCTCATCCTCCTCCTCTCTTCATGCACCGCCGCCTCTTCTTGCCGCTGCTGCAACCCTCTAAGGTGAGCAGCAGGTAGATGACGACCCGCCACACGCACCGGGTTGTAACCTCGGGTCGGGTTGACCTGTTGTCTCAACCGGGTTTCGGCCTGGGTCTGGGTTGACTTGGGCTTATGCTTTCGGGCTGGACTGTTGACCAGAGCCTTGGCCTTGCTCCTGGGCTGGACCTCCTTGGGTGTTTGACCTTGGGCTTGGGCTGTGCTTTTTGTTCCAGTCCGAGTTTATAAAAAAAAATCAAAATATATATGTATATATATTTCTGGAGAAGAATAGAAAAAGGTTTGTAAAAATATATTTCTTGGAATAGATTATATTTTGGAGTATATATATATATACATATATATTCATGCTATATGACATGATTATTTTTTTTAGAAAATCTAAAATAGTTATAGTATGACTTATAAAAAATTACAATCTTAAGATAAAATTTTTGAAAAGGATATACGCACTATGAATATTTTTGGAATATATATATATATATATATGTTATCATTTTTTTGGAAAAATTATTTTTAAGAAAATAATATATGCTATATAATTATTTTGTAAAAATATTTTGGAAAAAGTATTATCAAAGCATGGTACCGGAATAATAACCGGGTATATGTATAGCATATTTTTGGCACATGGAATTAAATGGTGAATGGTGTGATGATAATGGAATATAACCCGAGACGATAACCAAGCCGGCTAGCATCTTATTTTACAGTTACAACACTAGTTGTCATTTGCATATCATTTGCTGTGCATCTTATGTGTTGCGTAGGAGTTGATACCGAGCAGTTACCTAAGGAACCAGACTTGGAATCTGTTGGGCAATTCCATAATTGATAATGGGCTAAAGTGAGGATAAGTAATTATTTATATACTGCCCATAATATCAAGTTTCTGTTGTTCACCATGTGTGATAATTGCTAGTATGATATTACTTTGTGACTGTGAATGGTTTGTTGTGAGAATTAAGTTGATTGTTGCTGTCAATTGATGTTGTTGGAACTATTGCTAATGTTGAGTTTGTTATGGTTGTTGTTGGACTGTTAGCAGAGGTTTTGGTCTGTTAGCTGTGGTCTAGGTTTGGTATCTTGAGAAGGTATACTGGAATGATGATATTCTGAACTGTTAGGGTTCTCGAGGCTTATGATCATTATTGTGATTTGTTGTTGGATGTTGATAGAGGATCAGTCTGTTTATGAGATATAGGTTGAGTGAATTGAGTTGTGGAACAATTGGAGTTTTGTTGGAATGATGATGACTGTATTGCCACGTGGTGAGTTGAGGTACGACCAGATGGTTAGAGACTGTTTTGTTGTGGCCATGATCTGGGTTACTTGTGATGGGCATGTTGATGCCGGTTTGATTGGGATGTTGATCCCTGAGATTGTTATTGTGATGTTGATCCCTGAGATTTGTTATTGGGATGTTGATCCCGGGTTCTTTTTTATCTGGCACCAGAAACATGTTGATAACCAGGTACAACCCTAGCTTATCCCATGAGAGGCCCAGTGATCTGTGAGGATTGGATTTTGGTACGGCCAGTGGCGGTAGTTTGGGTCCGTAACGACCTGTGATTATGGTTTGGCCCGTAACGGCCTGTGATTTGATTGGACCCGTAACGGTCCTGTGTTGTTCTTTTACCACGGCACGCCAACTCTTGTTTCGTGATATGGGGTTCTTTTGGAGGATTAGTTGTTAACTTGGAGGTTTAGTATCAGGGGATCTCATAGTATGACCTGGTCGGGTGTGGAGATGTGGAGTCTCGTCGTTGTTGTCATGTTATTCGTGATGTTATGCTTTTGAGCATTGTTGTTCCTGTTTGGATAGTATTGTATTTTGTTACGATTGTGATTGCTCTTTTGACTCTATGGTGTGATATCCTCATACGTGAATTTGAGTTTGGTGTTCAATTGTGACTTGGTTATTATTGGTTGCTTGTATATGTATTTTTTCTTATGGATTTTACCCGGTGAGCACTTCGGACTCACCCCTCGCCTGCGTGACTCGGTCACGTAGTTTGATTTGTGTTAAGTACATGAACATACATGGGAAGTTGTGGTGTACCCTCGAGTAGGACTCGGATTGAAATGCCGCGACCCGTATTTACCGTACACAGTAAACACGTGCCGGAACTGTGACAACCCAACCAAAATCAAGCCCAGCATACAGTGTGTACAACAGTAACTCGGGCCCAACAGCCCAAAATAGGAAACATCGTAAATAACAAAACCGGCCCAATGGCCCAATAACATCAATAAAATGCACAGCGGAAGACTTAATAACTCACAAACACTGTATGCGACACTGATGCAAACTATGGATCTAAGCCCTGTCCAAGGGATAACGCCGCAGCCTGTCTGGAATGCACCAAACCTGTACAACAAATAACTCATCCTACGGGATGAAAGCCCGCAGGTGAGGGGTGAGTCCGAAGTGCTCATCGACGAAGGAAAGACAATCAATATGCACACTAAAATTACTCAAGTCAAAAACAGGCAAAAACCAAAAGACTCAAGTAAAAATCCAATTATTTCCAATTTTATCTTTTCCGGGCCCCGTCACGGATAAGCTAGAGGTCAGACCTGGTTATCAACACATTCCGGGTGCCAGACCAAATCCAGAGAACCCAGGGATCGACATCCCAAAAATACGAACCCAGGGATAGACATCCCAAAAATAATCACGGGATAGACATCCCAATTATAGACATGCTTATCACAAGAACCCAGGTCAAGGCCACCACGAAACAGTCTTAAACCATCGAGTCGTACCACTACTTACCACGTGACAATTACATTATCGTCATCAAAATCAAATCGTAGGGATCGACATCCCTAACCAAAATACCGGGATAGACATCCCATCCAAAATACCAAGGATCGACATCCTTGTCACAATTTATTATTAATTCATTATACTTATTCCAAAAGACACAGAAAATCAACATGGGAATAAACATCCCAAAAACCAACATGGGATAAACATCCCGACCACAATCACAACAAATGCATCCAACAATAATGCAATAAACATCAAGCACAATAACCGAGTAATACAGGCACATATTGAAGGAAATCCATCCTCACCTTGGCCGATTACTCAACTCCGGAAACAATGACCGGTCCGACGCCGACTCCTCGGGAAACTGCCCGATATCCAAACCTATACAACAAAACCATATATACACATAAATGCACATAATCGGTATACTATGATGCCAAAATGCAAAATACCCATCCCGGTTACACATCTTTTATTTATTTCCCTTTACCGAAAATATTTACCGTACGTATATCCGAATATAATTTCGGTACCATACTTTAATTAAAATTCTTTTCAAAATATTTTCATAAAATAATTATAATTTTCCAAAATTATAATCTCCAAAATTTTTTTCCAGAAAAATAATAACGTATTTATAATTTTCAGAAAATATTTATATAGTATTTATCTTTTTCTAAATATATATAATAGTATTTTCCAACTCAAAATATAATTAACTTTAATTTCCAAAGTACATATATATATATATAATTTCCACAACCATAATTTTCCAGGCAAAGTAATATATGTACATAAAATTTCCAGGAATTATTTTTATGGCATTTATATTTTTTCCAATTAATATTAGTTTCTCAAAATATAACTTAATTATTTATCAAGGTATATATATTTATATTTTCATAAAAATACCAGAATTAAATTGGCAATAATTTTCTCAAAATAAATATACAATTTTTTTCCAAAATTAATTTCCAGAATATAAATATATATATATATTTTGTTTTTTTTAAATAAACGGACTGGGCCATGAATAGTGCCGGCCCAAACAAAGGCAGCGGTCCCGAAGCATAGGCCCACGCCCAGACCCAGCCCAACACACATCCACAGCCCAACCCAGGTCACAACCCGACTACAGGCATCCGGGTCGAACGCGGGTCGCGGGTCTCACCTCGGGGTGCAGCGGCTGGCGACGACGGCGAGAGCGCGAGGAAGGGTAGCGAGCACACCAACAGCAGCGGCGGACAAAGGCGACTCCGTGGACGGTGGAAACTCGGGCGCGACGGCGCTGGTGGCTGAGCAGCGACGCGGGAGGAGCAGATCCGCCGGGTTTCGCCGTGGGTCGACGGCGCGTCACGGCACCTCGGTGATCAGAACGAGTCGGGGGCGACGGGGCTGAGGTCGCGTCGGCTCGGCGAACTCGATGGTGGCGGCGGTGCGGCGAGAGACGGCCCGGAGCGTCACGAGGTGAACAGTGACCGAGGAGAGGCCGGGGGGTGACGCACTGTTCATTCCCCATTTTTTTCTTTTTCAGTATTTCTTTATTTTATTTTCTTTTTCTTTCTTTTTTCCTTTTTTCCCGATTTTCTTCTTCTTTTTTTTCCTCTTCTTCTTTTTTTCTTATTTTCTTCCTCTCTTCCTTTTTTTCTGATTTCATTTCTCTCTTTCTTTTTTTTTCCTTTTCTTTCTCTTTTTTTTTTTCCTTTTTCTTTTCCTTTTTTTCCCTCTTTTTTTCTCTTTTCTTCTTTTCTCTCTTTTTCTTTTTCTCACTTTTTTTTCTCTTTTTTTTTTTCTCTTCTCCTCTTCCTCTCCTGATTTCTTCTTTTTATAGGCGTGAATTATTGTTAATCCTGTGAACTCCTTAATAATACAGCTTGGCTGCATTATTAAGCGAGTCCGGTCCGGACCAGAAAATAACTGATACCCCTTAGTTATTTTCCGGTGTGATTTTCCGAGAAATTCCGAAACTCGACAAATACCAACTTAGGCCCGAAAAATCCACGAAAAAATCTCGAGCGCGGGAAAACTCTCGGTTTCGAAAAACAACTCCCGATTTACCTTGAATTAATTACCCAAGATTAATTCAACAGTAAATCTCGGTAAAAAGACTTTTACAGTCCCGGTAAAAATAAAAAATTTTACCCGGGCTGTTAACACGGATCCATTAGATTGCATCAGGTTTTGCATATGGTGTCTTGAGATTATAATTGCTTCCGCTGTGCTATAATTTGGGTTCCCGGGTTTGGGTGATGTGTTTTGATGTTGGGCCGAAAGGCCAGATTTCTGATCTTTATTTTGATATTATCTTTGGGCCGTTGGGCCGTGTCTCGTGTTGTATCTACTGTTGTACAGTTCCAGCACGTGTTTACTGAGGCTGGTAAATACTGGTCGGGCGTTTCATTTTGGTAGCGGAGCGGGCGGTAGGTCCTTGGGTGATTTTTTGCTTATTTGTTGTGCATAGCTCGCTCCATATGTTTATTATTTTGCGTTTATGTCATTTAGTTAGTACATGATGGATCCAGTCGAGGGACACCAGCTTGCCACAGAACATTCACATAAGAGGTAATTGATGCCATAAACATGCAGAAATATAAATATTATTAATATTACTAGTATTATTATTACATTACTATTATCATAATTATTTATCTTCTTGGTACAACGTTGACCCTGATGCTATCGTTCCACGAGAACCACATACCGCCGGTGTTGTTCTGGCCAGGAAGCTCGAACCGGTTTGGTGGAGGGAACCGAAGTGGGATGACACTGTGATTGTCTTCAGGCTGCCACTAGGTCTCCATGAGCAGAACCATGTTGGGCTTGTGCTGGTTCTTTAGATATTTCAGGGTACGCGCGAACTCCTAGAACGCCTAGCGATTCCTCTACAGTTCCACACCAGTAGACGGGCCTTTGGCCAAGTTGGTGGTAACCGAGTTACTCTGGGCATGCTCTGGGCAGTCATCGAGAGCTGGTCGTAGGTACCTTGGTCCAGGAATTGGCAAGTGGGCTCTAGGTTGAATTCCTGAAGTCTTTCAGAAATGTAAAACAACGTCTCTTCCATGGGAGTGACAAAGAACCTGGAGGAGTAGAGTTCGTCGACGAAGACCAGACGAGGCATCCTGCCGAGCTCGCTTGGTAGTTCCTTTGGACGTTCGTTGATCAGGCTGTAGGCCAACCGGTTTCTTCTTCCGAGGGAGGCACCCTCGACGAAGAAGACAGATGATGGAGCAGGCATTTTGTTTGGGCGAGTTATGTGTTTTTCTGAATGTATTTTGTGTTTAATTTTTCTAAACGTATTTTACAAAACTCGCTTTCAAAATGCTTTTGATGATTTGCTTCTCACCGCACTGTCATTTATACTCTTAGGGGGAGTATGGTTACCGTTTTGTTTTTCAAAATATAGACCCCACCTGTTTCCGAAAAAAAAAAGAAGAAGAAAGAATAGAAGAAAAAAAAGAAGGAGAAGGAAATAGAAAAGAAAAGAAGAAAAAAAAATAAAGTAAAAGAAAAGAAATGGAAAGAAAAAAAAGAAGAGAAAAAAAGAAACAGAAAAGAAAAAAAAAAAAGAGAAGAGATGGAAATGAAAAAAAAAGGAAAAAATAAAATAAAATAAGAAAAGAGAAAAGAAGGTAAAGAAAAAGAAAAAGAATATAAAATAAAATATTTTCTGGGGATAGGGAAAGTAGATTCTTTTCAAAAAATCCAAACCGTTACGATCTTCAATATTTTGCTTTTTGAAAATTTTGCCAGGGTTTGAAATTTTGCTTCGTCATTTTATATGTTTTTCGGGCTACAAACGCAAGTGTTTTTTAGCTCGTTTTCATCATACCTTTTTCTTTTACGTTTGGTTACCTTGCTTTATTCTTTGTATGGCTTTTTCTACATCTTTTATCACATGCATCCGTGACTGTTGTGGCCAGGTTGATGGGACCATACCTCGGGTAGAGTGCATGTGCGATAAGGTTACACCTGTTTGGATGTCATGGAGGGATACGATATCTGGAAGACGTTTTTTTTTTTTTTGGCTTGTGGACAGGTGGATATCGTTTCTTTCGAGGGACACAGGACGTTCTCGTGATCATCACCTTGCGAGTTAATGGATGTCGTTTTCACAAGGAGAACCGATTTCTCCGTCAGTTATGCGAGTTGCATTTCTCTGGTTCGAGGACCTATACAACCGATCTAGAACGTTGAACATGAAAAGCAAATTTTGTTTTGTTTTAACTTTCTTATGTTTGATTTTATTTCCTTCTTATTGGTTTTCTTCTGCTTTTAAATGTTTTGTTTTTTTATTTAACATAAGTTTTTACATTATAAAGAGAGATTTGTTTTATAAAGGAAAAAATTTGTTTATTTATTTTTCATAATAGTTTTACAATAGAGAAGGAGTACTGTATGGAGTTACTTGCTTCTCTAGATCTTTTACAAGTTTTTGTATGTTCTCGATCTGAGCGGAGAGTTCCGCACACGCCAGTTCAATCTGCATCACCGCCGAGCTGACCTTCTTCAGTGAAGTGTTCAGTTGCGTCAGTGTCTGCAGTGGGGTATCGCTGGGAGCAGTTGCCTTGCCCTTCCTATTACCAGCATCCGTGCGACCGGATGGCTCCTCCTTGCTGACAGGTTTCTTTCGCCGTCTCCGAGAGACCACCATATGTTCCTTGAGACCGATGATGTTCGTCTTGAAGCGTTTCCTCGGAGGTTCTTCATCGGAGTCTGTAAAGGGATTAACACCACTGGTATAGCTCAGCTCCTCTGAGTCAGAAGTCGTCCTAGTTCTTATGGGAGAGTCCATGGCTGAGAGTGAGTTCTCAGTTATGAGGTTCGGTTTATATAAGCGGATGAGATGTCGCTTAAGGGTATAAGCGGTATCTCGCATTGAGTTTGGACACCTGGTAGAGTGTACCAGAAGCTTATCATGGTAGGACGCACATATAAGACAAGGAATTTTGGGACAAAATTCATTTTAAGGTGGGTAGATTGTAACAGCCCAGGTAAAAATTTGGATTTTTACCGGACTATAAAAGTCATTATACAGTGATTTACCTTTGAATTTAATCTTGGGTAATTAATTCAAGGTAAATCGAGTGTCGTTTTTCGAAACCGAGGGTTTTCCCGTGCTCGTGATTTTTCTGTGGATTTTACGGACCAAAGTTGGTATTTTTCGAGTCCTGGAATCCTCAGAAAAATCACACCAGAAATATAACTAAGGAGGTATATCAGTTATTTTCTGGTCCGGACAGTACACGACTTACCTGCATAATCGAGGGCTGCGCCGCCTCTTCCCTGTGTTGCTCGTGAGTTGCTCGCCTTTTTCCTATGAACCTGTGACCATGAACCAGCTTAACTCCACTTCTTGTTTTCCTGGAAAAACAAAACTCACAACCCAGTATATACACCTTGCTTGTGCCTGCAAAACCCAAAGTCAATCTTCCTTATCCTGCAAAATAAGACTCAGTTCTTTACCTGCAAACACAGCCCAGAACCATAAAAAAAAAAAAAGAGAGAAGAAGAAAACAGAAAAAAAAAGAAAAAGAAAAAGAAGAAGAAGAGAAACAGAAATGGAAAAGAAAAAAAAAAAAGAAAGAAAAAAAAAGAGAGAGAAGGAACACCCGTGAACCACCACCCCCCGAACCACCACTACCACCACCACCTGCAACAGCACTGCCACCTCCTTCCCTCCTTTTTCCTTTCTCTTCCTTTTCTTTCCTCCGGCCGCGTTGTAGCAGTCACCGGACGAAGCCACGACCGACCGCCGCTCACGCGCTCGATTTGCCGGCCGCCCCTTGCCATCGTCGCTCGCCACTGGTTCCTCCCCGCGACATCTTCTTCCCGTGCCGCCTCGTCCTCCTCCTCTCCGCATGCACCGCGGCCTCGCCTTGCCGCCGCTGCAACCCTCTAAGGTGAGCAGCAGGTAGATGACGACCCGCCACACGCACCGGGTTGTAACCTCGGGTCGGGTTGACCTGTTGTCTCAACCGGGTTTCGGCCTCGGTCTGGGTTGACTTGGGCTTAGGCTTTCGGGCCGGACTGTTTACCAGAGCCTTGGCCTTGCACCTGGGCTGGACCTCTTTGGGTGTTTGACCTTGGGCTTGGGCTATATATATATATATATATTTCGGGAGAAGAATAGAAAAAGGTTTGTAAAAATATATTTCCTGGAGTAGATTATATTTTGGAGTATATATATATATATATATATATATATATATATATATATATATATATATATATATATATATATATATATTCATGGTATATGACATGATTACTTTTTTAAAAAATTCTAAAATAATTATAGTATGACTTATAAAAAATTACAATCTTATGATAAAATTTTTGAAAAGGATATACGTACTATGAATATTTTTGGAATATATATATATGTTATCATTTTTTTTGAAAAAATTATTTTTAAGAAAATAATATATGCTGTATAATTATTTTGTGAAAATATTTTGGAAAAGGTATTATCAAAGCATGGTACCGGAATAATAACCAGGTATATGTATAGCATATTTTTGGCACATGAAATGAAATGGTGAATGGTGTGATGATAATGGAATATAACCCGAGACGATAACCGAGCCGGCTAGCATCTTATTTTACGGTTACAACACTAGTTGTCATTTGCATATCATTTGCTGTGCATCTTATGTATGCATATTATGTGTTGCGTAGGAGTTGATACCGAGCAGTTACCTGAGGAACCAGACTTGGAATCTGTTGGGCAATTCCATAACTGATAATCGGCTAGGGTGAGGATAAGTAATTATTTATATACTGCCCATAATATCAAGTTGTTGTTGTTCACTATGTGTGATACTTGCTAGTATGATATTACTTTGTGACTGTGAATGGTTTGTTGTGAGAATTAAGTTGATTGTTGCTGTCAATTGATGTTGTTGGAACTATTGCTACTGTTGAGTTTGTTATGGTTGTTGTTGGACTATTAGCAGAGGTTTGGTCTGTTAACTGTGGTCTAGGTTTGATATCTTGAGAAGGTATACTGGAATGATGATATTCTGAACTGTTAGGGTTCTCGAGGCTTATGATCATTATTGTGATTTGTTGTTGGGCTGTTGATAGAGGATTAGTCTGTTTATGAGATATAGGTTGAGTGAATTGAGTTGTGGAACAATTGGAGTTTTTTTTGGAATGATGATGACTGTATTGTCACGTGGTGAGTTGAGGTATGACCAGATGGTTAGAGACTGTTTTGTGGTGGCCATGATCTGGGTTACTTGTGATGGGCATGTTGATGTCGGTTTGATTGGGATGTTGATCCCTGAGATTGTTAATGGGATGTTGATCCCTGAGATTTGTTATTGGGATGTTGATCCCAGGTTCTTTTTGATCTGGCACCAGAAATAGGTTGATAACCAGGTACGACCCTAGCTTATCCCGCGACAGGCCCAGTGATCTGTGAGGATTGGATTTTGGTACGGCCAGAGGCGGTAGTTTGGGTCCGTAACGACCCTGTGATTATGGTTTGGCCCGTAACGGCCTGTGATTTGATTGGTCCCGTAACGGTCCTGTGTTGTTCTTTTACCGCGGCATGACCGACTCTTATTTCGTGATATGGGGTTCTTTTGGAGGATTAGTTGTTAACTTGGAGGTTTAGTATCAGGAGATCTCATAGTATGACCCGGTCGGGTGTGGAGATGTGGAGTCTCGTCGTTGTTGTCATGTTATTCGTGATGTTATGCTTTTGAGCATTGTTGTTCCTGTTTGGATGGTATTGTATTTTGTTATGATTGTGATTGCTCTTTTGACTCTGTGGTATGATATCCTCATATGTGAATTTGAGTTTGGTGTTCAACTGTGACTTGGTTATTATTGGTTGCTTGTATATGTATTTTTGCTTATGGATTTTACCCGGTGAGCACTTCGGACTCACCCCTCGCCTGCGTGACTCGGTCACATAGTTTGATTTGTGCTAAGTACAAGAACATACATGGGAAGTTGCGGTGTACCCTCGGGCAGGACTCGGATCCATTAGATTGCATCAGGTTTTGCATATGGTGTCTTGAGATTATAATTGCTTCCGCTGTGCTATAATTTGGGTTCCCGGGTTTGGGTGATGTGTTTTGATGTTGGGCAGAAGGGCCAGATTTCTGATGTTTATTTTGATATTATCTTTGGGCCGTGACTCGTGTTGTATCTACTGTTGTACAGTTCCGGCACGTGTTTACTGAGGCTGGTAAATACGGGTCGGGGCGTTTCAGGATTTGAAAATTTTTGGCCCAAAACCAGCGAGGCGCTGTGAAGTGTCCTGTTCCAGTACAAATCGCATGCTTGACAGCGCCCCTACAGCGGGCACTGCGTCAAGTCCCTATTTTTATTAGGGTTTGCGACTATTTTTCCTGGAGTTTAAAAAGGAAATGTATGTAGACACTCCTAACAAAGGAAGAAGCTCCAGAAGTATGATTAAAGAGGGATTCTTGAAGCTAAAGTCTAGGAATTTAATTTCAAATCCTACATTCAATGAGTGTTACCTTTTAAGAATTTAGCCCTAGATATAAAAGCAAGGTTTTCTCACGAAATTCATATTTTTTGGAGGAGGAAAATCACGAAATTGGCAGAGAAGAAAGTGGAGTTCTGAAGTCGACTTTTTATTTTATTAGTAGAATGTCAATTAGGATTTTTACTTTTGTTATTTCTTTCTTCATGAACTAATTCTTCTATCTAGGTTTATGGGATGTAGCTACACTCTTTGATGTTTCATTGATATTTCAGACTTGGTTTTATATATTCGTTATTACTTGATTTGTTATAGAGAGCTTAACAACACTTACGACTAGATCACCCTTGAGTGTTATTTTAGGGTTCATAGCGACGAACAGAAAGGTGAAGCTAGGTATCCAGAAAATTCTATAACAAACCTCTGCTCTACTGGTCGTCGGGAGAGATCTTTAGGTTAGTTGAGGATACAACGCCTGGCACAGCGGCCACTGCACCCTAGGAAAGGCTTCACTAGTGAAAGCAGGTTGTCTGGGAATAGGGTAGGTCTTCAATACTGCGACGGCATGTTGTTGATAATTTAGGTTGGGTTGCCCTTCAAGTTGGACGAAATTATTTACCAAGTTATTGATTTATTACTTGAACAACACAGGCTGTAGTGAACTCCGGACAACCTAGGTTTCTAATCACTGCGTTTTCCTTCAATCGACATTCGATGCTTTTATTTTTTGTTTATTTACTTTATAATCTCATTTTATTATCACCTCAATCACAATTTTATTTACTTTATTGTTTTATAGTCTAATCAATTGAAATCTTAAGAATAATGTTGTTTACTGCAGTTCCTACTTTATTTACTACAGCACCTTGCACTTGTAGATTTAGAGTCAGCTCTTATATATTTGTATAGACTGCCAAGGAGGTAGATCAGGTTGCTTTAGATTGGAGCAGCATGAGAGATTTTAGCGAAAAAAAAATGGAAAGAAAAATAGTGAAAGAGAAAGACCAAATGCATTTTTTTTGGTTCTTTACTCTTTCATTTACCTTTGAAAGGAAAAAAATTAATAGAGGCCAAATGAAATGAAATGTTTCCTATCCTTTATTCTTTCAATTATCTATAGGTAATAGGTAGATTAAATTTAGAAATAAATTCCACTCAAATACTAATTGAAGAAGCTACCACATATCTTTATACATTTTTTTTATGTGCTTCCTTTGAAAGTTCCTCAACTGACTCTCCCAACCGACCGGTCTGATACGGGTTCGATTATCTCTCCAAGATTATTCGATCCTTCAATTGACAGTCTAACTGATCAACAAAAAAGAAAATTAGAGAAAATTTTAGAAAAATATGGTCATGGTAATTTGGAGGATGGCTTGGCTTCAATATTCTTCCGCCATTAAAACACTCCCCTCAACCGATTCTCCCAACCAACCGGTCTAGTACGGGTTCGGTTATATCTCCGAGAGTACTTGATCCCTCAACTGACACTCTAACCGATCAACAAAAAGGAAAATTAGAGAAAAATTTAAAAAATTATGGCCATAGTAATTTGGAGGAAGGCTTGGCATCAATGTTCTTCTGCCATTAAAATACACCCTACTTTACCTCTTCTTCCTTGCTTCAATTCTTTTTTTTTTTTTAAGATCCTTGTTAGAAAAAAAAAATCACAAATCAAGAAAAATAAGAGGCTATGGCTTTTGAAACCACCATGTGGAGAGGAAAAAAAAAAGGAAAAAGAAAAAGTTTATATGTTTTGTTTATGGCGAAATAATGATTTTGATATGCGAAAGATGATAAATAAAGAGAAAGACAGAAATACAACTATATATATTGGGAAAAATGATTGATTTTATATTACGATTGTTCATAAATCGTTTTTTTTTTCCTAATTCATGAACAAGTTTTTTTTTGCCAAGTTCATGAACCTTTAATAAATATGTTTTCACCACAAGAAGAATAGATGCAAAGGGCGCTTGAGTATTTTTATTATTTTTTTGAACGTTTTATCTTTTCACATGCATTATGTGAAATAATTTTGAAAAAATTAAGTTTCAAATATTAAAGCACAGGCTGCCACGTGGCTTACTATTAAGCAAGCTTAAGTGTCTGCTATTATATATTTACTAGTTCACTACCCGTGGATTCCACGGGCTTGGTTAGTATTTTTTTAATAAAATATTTTTTCTTTATAAATTTTAAATTTTTTTATATTATTGTATGGTTTAAAATTATTTTAACAGTATACGCATTAAACTTGCTGCTCAACCAATCTGAAAAAAAAAAAAAGAATTAAAACTAATGGCCATATAAAATATTAAGTGAAGTCCTCTTTTTCCAATTGCATACCTGTATTAATTTATTCAATTTTCAGGTCAAATTTATATTTAGGTATCGTCAATTTAATATTTTCTGATTTAGAATTAATTAAATTTAATTAATATTCTAAAATCAAGCTCGCTAATGGCCGTATAAAATAATAAGTGGTACATTTAAACAAAAATGAATAGAATTCTAGGAAATAAAATTCTTAAAACTAATACTACCCGTGGATTACACGGACATGGTTAGTTTTTTAAAAGTATACACATAAAAATTATTTAGGAAAAAACTTGGTTAGTATAATTTTTTAATATTTTTCAATAACATTTTTAATAAGTATACTATTTTTTTAAAACATATTGTTTTTAAAATTTGTATCCCGTTTCTTAAAAAAGAAATTATTCATTCTTTAAGCCAATATTTCCAAAAAAATTTTCCACAAACACAACAACTGAATAATTTTTTGTATTCACTTTTAGTGGGTAACAATTTTTTGCTACAAATTTTCTATATTAATTTATGTTATAAAATAATTTTTTTTGTTTTTTTAATATAAATAGATTATAGTTTTGAGAAACACTTTATTTTTTAAAAAATTTTTATTCTTATTGATTCTCTTTTCTTTTTTGTGTTTTTTTGTCCACTAATATATTAATTATTTTTATGCATTAACCTTCCTCTTTGTTTTTTTTTTGAATTTTTTTTCAAGTTTAATTATTTTTTAATAAAAATATTTCTTATAATTAAACCTTTTCCTTTCTATATATATATATATATATATATATATTTGTGTTGTTCTATTTTTTCCCATTCTAAATATGTTTTGTTAAAAATATTATCTAATGAGATTATATTTTTGAAAATATTTTATGTTTCATATTAATTATTTTCATGCTTAATTATTTTTTGATGCTGTATATTATTATTTAAACTAATGGTTTCCGATTTTTTCCCTTTTTTGGTTTTTTTTTCTTTTTTTTTGGAGGCTGTTTCATATTAAATTTGTTTTTAGAATTTAATTTTTTGAACCTATGTTTTCTACTTTTTAAAAATTTTTTTTTTATTTTGGTTTTTGTTCTTTTAAAATGAATGTTTTATATAAATTTAGTTTTTGCTCTAATATTACTTTAGGCTATGTTTTATAGTTTTTTTAATGTATATAACATTCATTTTTGAATAGTATTTTGTGTTTTATAATTTTTTCATACTTTTTTGTTTTTTTTGTTTGTCCAAATATTATGTTTTAATTTTTAAAAATAAGCTAGTATAAATTTTCTATATTTGAGAGTATTCTTAAATTAATTAGTTTTATAGTGTTTGGAGAAAAAATTTCATTATGTAATAAGATAATTGAGAAATTGAATGAGAAATCTCTTATTTCTATCTTAACCAAAAATTTCATGGTACAAAATATTTTTCATGATATTTTTTTCAATACATTCATTATCATCCACCAACATGCGTAATCCTTCTCTGCTTGTTACGCGTGAAACAGCAACATACAGTTGACCAAGTGTGAAAACTTGTTTCGGAAGATATAACCCAACACTTTTTAGTGACTGACCTTGGCTTTTGATTATCGTCATAGCATAACATATTGCAACTGGGAATTGTCTTCTTTTCAGCTTGAATATTTTGTGTCTGTATCTTTTTTGCATAAAAACATTAGTCACCTCATATCCCATGTAAACAGAAACTAAATTAAATCTAGCAATTTGAACTACCACGTCATTTTGCATACAAATGCCAAATAAATGCATCACTACCATAATAGGTAAAAACAATTCTCCTAACTATCAAGATGAATAATTTTTTGTTTTTTGTTTTTCCTATCATTTTGTAATGGATTTGATTCTTCTCGAACTGAAATTGTAGAGCATGTCTCTTTGTCTCCACCTTCTTGGCAACTTTTGTTTGTATTGAATCCCTTCTCTTGTTTCACTTGATGTACCTACTTAGAAATTGAGAGAAGAATTAATAATTTAATTTACGAATAAAAAACTAACAATTAATTTTTATTAACACCAAAAAAAACTTACAATGGTATTGTCTGACAAAGAGATATTAGTGATTGAAAAGTATTCCCATTTATAATTGATGTTGTAGGATGTTATTTTTAATTGGAAAACTGAGACGCCCCGACCCGAATTTACCGTACACAGTAAATACAGGCCGGAACTATGACAACCCAACTAGACAAACCCAAGCATACAGTGCATAAAACAATAACTCGGGCCCAACGGCCCAAAAATGATAAACTTCAACAATAATAAATCCGACCCAATGGCCCAACAGCAAAATATCACATCCGGCCCAATGGCCCAATAATAACAATAAAATGCACAGCGGAAGACTTAACGACTCACAAAGACACTGTATGCAACTCATGATGCAACTAATGGATCCGAGTCCTGTCCAAGGGATGACGCCGCAGCCTGTCTGGAATGCAATATACCTAAACAACAAATAACTCAACCTACGGGATGAAAGCCCGCAGGTGAGGGGTGAGTCCGAAGTGCCCACCGGGTAAACCCATAAGCAAATATACATATACAACACCGTAAATAATCCAAGTCACAGCACAACAACTAACCAAGGTTCTCACGAACCTTAAATACACACTGGTGATTCTAGACACGCTATTCCAATTTTATTATCAGGGCCCCTATCACAAGTTAAATGATGGTCGTCGCCTGGTAGTCAAGCTAGCTAGCCCGTGGACCCCTCCCCGGTACCTCCACGTAATAACTGGCACAGACAGGGAGCAGACCCCAAGCACACTCTCCCCCAGCGCCTAAAATATAAATAAAACTGGTACAGACAGGGAGCAGACCCCAAGCACACTCTCCCCCAGCACCATAAATCAGGCTACCATCTGGCTGTTCCAACATTTAACAGTGACTCACTAGATGTCTAAGTGTATTCAATTTTATTATTTCCTTTTTCCCCGACTAATTACCACATCTCTATCATCCAACCATTATCTCATTATCCCGAGCAGGCTCTCAGCCTCTCCGCTCGTCTGGATAATAACCAATATCAAACTGTCATCACATAATAGTACCCCCGGTACTCAACTCACACAATTCTACAGTC
>JAKUCV010005315.1:6395-51012 GCA_028386065.3 Turnera subulata
CGATGAACTACCACATAAGCAGCAATGGTCTCCCTTTGTGCAGATGGGTGAGTGGCTTGAATTCGAGCCAGTTCTCTTCGCCACCAGGAGAGAGGAGCAAAAGTTTGGAGGAAGTACCAACACTTGGAGGTGTGAGCATTCCTATTCATGAGGTGTCGTAGTACCGGATATACAGGAATATGGATAAGAGTATAATACAGGGTAGTGAGACACCAGAGGTAATAATATAAAGATATGGGCCATGGTGTGGTACCTAAGCTTGGGATGTCATGGTAAGGAGTATCAACCAGGTAACGGGAAAGACCTAGGACTGGAGGTATGTCACCAAGTGCTTCATGGACTAGGGATTTGAAATGGAAAAGGTGATTCCTAGCATAGGTTTGGATACTATGTATGGTATTAGGTCTTCGAAGGATGGGTGGTATGACAGGTTCAGTGGCTGAGAGATTCATGATGTTCTGTACCTCATTTGCAAAAGGAGATGTGTTTGGAACAGGGGTAGCCATGTAAATGAAAGGTATGACTTGAGGAACCTGAGAAGGTTGGATGATGGAGATTGTTTTTGGTCTGGAGAGTAGATCTGCAAGAACATTATGTCGACCTTTTATATGCTCCACTTGGAAGTCATATTTTGCAAACCAGTCCTTCCATCGCAATAATTGTTTCTCCGGGAGGGACTTGTTTTTGAAATCTAAAATCTTTGGAAAGGAGGAGTTATCCATCTGTACCTTGAAATGGTGTCCAATCAAATGGAATTCAAATTTCTTGATCCCATTTTTTACTGCCAAAATCTCCTTGTAAATGGTGTGGTAATGCTTTTCAGAGTCTTTGAATTGTCCACTAGCATGTCCACAAAGATGCTTCACGTTGTCAATTTCTTCAAGGAGAACAGCACCCCAATAATGATCACTAGCATCAGTTTGAAGGATGCGTAGGCCCACAGAGGGAATCTTCAAGGGTGGAGGATTCTGGGCTATTCGTTTCAACTCCTTGACAGCTGTTGTCTGTTCTTGACTCCATGGTGGAGGTGTCTTTTTCAGCATTTTTGATAAGGCTGAAGTGTAGGTAGCAACCTTTGGGATAAAGTTGCGAAGATAATTGACAATGCCTAGGAACTGTTGAACCTCTTTTGGGGACAGGTGTTCATTTGGAAAAGTGAGCAATTCTTGTGCAATATGTGGTCCTGGACTGTAGTGGCCAGATGAGATTCTCATGCCAAGAAAATCTACTTGAGGTTGGCCTATAAAGCTCTTCTTTTCCGACAGCATGATGCCATATTTTTGGACAATAGCCTGAAAGTCTTCCAATAATGCTCGGTGGGACTCCTCATCTTTTGAAAAGAGAAGGATGTCATCAATATACACCAAAGTGCTGTGGAGTATCGGTGCAAATATTCTTGTCATTGCTTTCTGAAAAAGGGATGGGGCCACTTTCAAACCGAATGGCATGACTGTCCATTGATACTGAGCATCTGGAATACAGAAAGCTGTTTTGGGACGATCTTCTGTATGGATACCAAGCTGCCAGAAACCTGCTTTGAGATCAAACTTGGAGAAGATGAAGGCTTCTTTGAGATGGACAAACAAATTTTCAATCTTCGGAATGGGAAACTTATCATCTCGTAAGAAATGATTAAGCGGCTTATAATCAATAACAAGCCTCTTCTTCCCACGTAACTTTTCAGTACGCTTCTCCACATAGAATGCTTGGCATGCCCATTCAGATTTTGTGGGCTCAATCAGCTTTAAAGAGAGTAGTTGATTGCATTCTTCCCTTGCAAGTGCCAAATCAGAAGGAGTCATACCAGGATGACTGGCCTTTGTTGGATTAACATCTTCATTCTTCTTGAATGGCAAGGAGATGAAAAACTCCTTGTTTTTCCACAGAGGAAAAGGATGATGGAAATCTGCATGAGAGTCTGCACAAGACTTGAGAAGCGAATCACGGACCGCTTCAAAAGATACTGGAACTTGGGCCAATGAATAGATCTTGATAATGTCTGTGTAAGGCTTAAAAAACCTTTTGTATTTGAGACCATTTGGCAAAATTTGGAGAGACTTGGCCTTCTGATAAATATCAAAACCAACCACTATATCTCGATCTGGAAGATGAGATCCAAGAATTTTTACCCAGACAACACATCCAGGGAAAAACTGGATTCCTATGTTACGCTTTGTGATCAGATGGGTTGTAAAGACCTTTCCATTTGCAGCCCGAAAATGTTGCTCATGCCTAACCCAATAATGAGCTGGAAGAATTTCTGGATTCATGATACTCTTTTGGGCTCCTGTATCCATAAATCCAATAGCTGAGATGGGCTTCTCATACTTATCTGGTAAAATGGACAGAGTAACATGTGGACTGGTCAGAGTGGGCTGAGAGGGCTGGGCCATAAAGATTGGAATATCCTCTTCAGAGGAATCTGAGGAATCTGAGCCTGAAACTTCATCATCCGTGACAGCAAGTGCGAAGATGGTTTCATGATTCATTTCTTCTTGCTCAGAATAAAGAGATTCAATATCTCCATCAGAGTCATTGAGATCAATTTGCTGAATCATTTTTGCTGACTTGGCTGGCTTGACTGGACAATTTTTTGCAAAATGCCCTTTCTTTCCGCAGATGTAACAACGATCAGTATTTTTCCCTTTTCGGGACTTCTTCTTGAAGAACCTATGGCGACGTTTTGTCTTCTGAAAAGGTTTCCCTTTTCTGAACTTCCCTTTGGACTGCCTTTTGGAAAATCGATGAGATTGCTTCCTGCAGGAGCATTGTGTATCTTTGCATTTTATCTTCAGACTGGGATTTTTGCACGGTACCTTCATGGTCATGAACTTAGAAAAGTATTCCTGATTTTCACATAGCGTTTCAACGGACTCAAGTACCAGCTGATGAAGCACTCCAATTGTTGTTTGGGCCACATCAATTCTTTGTGTGGTGATTGCTCTGCGAACCGAGGGTTGGAGCTCATCTGGTAATGAAGTAAGATACGTCTGATTCAACGTATTTATAGACTTGTCATCTGTTACCAATCTCCAATAGTACTTCAGCATTCTTTGGTAATGAAAATCAAGATCCTTCTTCTTCATGGAACAACACTTCATCTGGTAGAATTCGGATTCTTGGCGATTCTTGAGTTTTGTTGTGTCTCCAAGGAATGAGTAATAGAAGTATGAAATGACTTCATCTATATTCTTGGCAGTGTGAAAATTTGCCTGTGATGATTCTTGCATTTTATTGAACCATTCCCATAGTGTTCCAATGAATCTGGAGGTGAATTCCTTCAGGATAAGATAGAGAGACTGTCCTGTGACTGTGCGCTGGTTTTCAATCCACGCCCGAAATTCAGTAAATCTGGATTGCCATTTTGATGGTGGAATGTCATCAATAGTAAACCAGGGTCCCGCCGCTGGCTTTGGAGGTGGATCAAACGCATCAACCATTGGGGTATCCTCCGTAGAAGTCTGAGTATGGCCTTGAGCAGACTGGGCCGTGTCTTGAGCTTGACCATATCCCGGGGGATCATCGGGGACTTCCTCAACATGAGGTTGAGTGGATGATGTTGCCGTAGCCATACAGAGTTGAGTAATATCAGCCTGTTCATCTTCAGAGGACCAAACTTCAGAGACTGCTTCTGAATTTTCAGAGGATTGAGTTTCTTGATCTGACATGGGTTCGGGTATGGGTGATGTTGTGGAAGAAATAGCATATTGGGACATATGCCGTTTTCCTGCTTGTTTGGAAGAAATGGTTTCTGAGCTGTGTTCCTCAGAACTTTCAGAGGAGGAATGAAGCCTTGATGAGGTTTTAACTCCGAAAGTTGCAGTGTGAGATGGAGGAACTGTTCCAAAAACTAGAGGAGGAAAAGGGGGTACATGTGGTTGTTGAGGTTGTAATGGATCAAAGAAAGGGAATTGGGAAGGTGTCGGTTGAGATCGATACTGTGGAGGTGTAAACAAGGGTGAAGGTGCGGGTTGAATAGGTGATGGTTGTGACGACTGCTTTCTTTTTTGTCGTTCAAGCTCTCGCTGTTGAGCTCGCTCAACTTCTCGTTGGCGAATCTTAACAAAATCATCCAGATCCTTACGAAGTCGTTTTAATTCAGCATCCTTACTACTTCGTTCCGGATCATGAATCAATCTTCTGGTGCGATTGATTTCTTTGAGTTCTGCTTCAAGAGTTAGAATCTTTAAATTGAGCCGTTTTTCTGTAGCCAACAGATCAGCTACAATGGCATCAACTTTTTGCTCTGTGCGAGACGTGATCTGAACCACTTGAGAGAGTTTCTCAGAGATTTCTTTGGACTGATGATGATGAGCCTTAGAGGCTTGAGATTGCCAATTAAGGACTTGTTCGACCTGAGAAAGAGAAGGTCGGTGTCCATCAGGTTGGACTGTTTGTGGGGGAATCACAAAAGGTCTGGCTGAAATTTTGGAGGATGGATCTGTGGATGGAGTGAGGGGAGGAAATTCTGCTTCAGAAAACATCATGCAAGTCTGAAGTGGAAGTGAGGGTTCCTTTTTTGGTTTTGCCTCAAGTGAACAAGAATAATAACCTTCTTTGGCCAACAAGTTTAATGCTTTTGCATAGACTGGGAGAGGTGGTGGAGGACTTAGCTGACAAGGACCGATCCAAGGAGCATCAGGATCATCTGGTCCAGGTCGTTTGTGCCTCAGTTGTCGACAAGAAGTAGAATATCTTCTCTTAGGCTTCGGAGGAACGAGGGGAACTGCTTCCAAATCTTCCTCAGATAACTCACTACAATTGCAACCTGGTTCACACATGGTCGGATCTATATCCCAGACAAAATGACCATTGACATGGGATGCATAGACGTGTGATCCATCAGGGTGGAAATATGCCACTGGAATCTTCTTTTCTTTAGGTGTTGGAACTGGGACTATCATACAGGAATGATAGAAAGAGGAGGAGGAAGAAGACGACTCAGATGTTCCATATGTCATCTTCACAGTTCCATCTATCTGCTTCTGAAAAGAAGGCTCAAGAAATTGTACCGGTTGTTCATTTCGTTGTAGCTTTTCATAATTAGTTAGCCATTCCCGTGGGATTAGCTTTTCCAATTCTTCTCGAGGAAGCTGCCGTGGTGGTTGGACAATAGTAGGGACAGATTCAGTATCAGCATAGATAAACAAAGGATCTGTCGAAACTCCAGGAAAACTGAGATTGATAGCATGGTCTTGCAGACGATATACTATCTGATGATGCAGGGTTGCAGCTATGGAGGAAGAAGTCTGTTCAGCACCAAATAGTTGTAGCTGAATCTTCATGGCTCTTGGTAGGTTTTCATCCAGTAAAGACATATTGAAATTCGGGAAGAAAGTGAGCACAATACTTCCGGAATTCAAAGTAGTCAATACTGTTCCGATCACAGCATGCTCATAATTCAGGTATCGAGTATCCAACAACGAAAGCCTCGCCGTAACTGGTAGACCTTGTCGTCCATGATAGGAGAGAACAAGTCTGATCGCTCCAAGGTGGAGATGAGAATATCCCTGTTTTATCCATTGAGAGATAAAGGAGGAAGGGATTTCTAAAGTCACATATTGCTCAGCAGGGGTTGCCTTCAAGACACAGTGATTCATCTTGGAGGACTGGATGTATTCTTTGACAACAGGACGTCGAGAAGAGATCAAAGTTTTGATAGCTCGAGAGATGGAGCCTTTTTTAAAGACTGTATAAGGATTAACCAAAGGAAGAGTTGAATCCTCAATCTTGACTTCTTCTGGAACATGGGTAATTTCCACTAAGTGATCTATTTTGTGAGAATGGGTTCGTCTGACTGATTCAGGAAGAGAAATAGGTGAGAAGGAGGTAAGTGTTTGTGGTATGGGATTAAGGGTCTCCTGGGTGTCACTCATAGTTGTTAAGGGTTCTTCTCTTACTCTTCTTAAGGAACAATAGTATTTCTTACTCCCTCTTCAGGAACTCTGGTACTATCCCCGAGTTCAAAAGAGACTACCGAACAAGGTAATAGATATTTGGTACGTGGCGTTGTGCACAAGCTCTGCCTACCCAACCAGGTGGGGATCGACAAGGTATGAGTTTCCAGCCTATATACCAAATATCCATTCCCGAGTATCCGTATGGCTCCGCTACCAAGAGGCGCCGGGAGCTCCAAACTCTATGAAACCGCTCATGGTGAGTAAAGAAGGATCCACTCTTGGTGGCAATCGGAACTCAAACCCCTTTTGCGATTTCATAAAGATGGAGACCGTAGCATCAGGATAGAAGAAGAAGAGAGTAATAGGACTATTGTCCTAGAGAATTTCAGAGAAGAGAGAGAGATTTAGAGAGACATATTTGGCTAGAACGTATAGTCGGGTCTCGAAAAACAAGTAATTTCTGCTGGGCCTTTATACTTCTTTTCGGTTCATTAGGTTTTGTGTGTTTTTATTGACAACTTGTGTCTTGTTGTGACGGATTCATCTGACTTGATTGTAGTGGTTACCTCGAAAGTGTTATGGTTGAATATATCACTGTTTATCTTTCGTCGGTGAGCGTTTCGGACTCACCCCTCGCCTGCGGGGTTTCATCCTGTAGGATGAGCTGTTTCATGTACAGGCTTGGTGCATTCCAGACAGGCTGCAGCGTTTCCCTTGGACAGGCTTGGATCCATAGATTGCATGTGTCGCATACAGTGTTAGTGAGTTTAAGTCTTCCGCTGTGCATACTGTTATTGTTGTTGGGCTATTGGGCCAGTTTCATTATTATTGATGTTATCCATGTTGGGCCGTAGGACCATATTGTTGTCTAATATTTTGGGCCGTTGGGCCGAGTTTATGTTGTCCACACTGTATGCTTGGGCTTTGTTGGGCTGGGTTGTCACAGTTCCGGCTTGTGTTTACTGTGTACAGTAAATGCGGGTCGGGGCGTTTCACAACCCAACAATGACAAGTTGATGATTAAGTTGCATAAACTATTCCTGAAGTCTATCAACCAACCATTCTGCATCCACACATCATCATAACAGTAATGACCAAATAGAAAATCAGGATTATTTATTGATCAAAATCTATATTCTGATTGGCATATCTGATTACGTTACTTTGGATGTTAACACGTTGTCTAATCTCATGTTCTTCTAATGTTTAAGAACCACAATTGAATGAAGATCAAGGATCAGAAATTTGGAGTGTCGGTAAACAAAACCAAATGGTACATATTCCACATGCATCTCTGGGGTGGCTGTGGATTAGTTGGAGATCTCTTTGGAAAGGAAATTTTGAGAAAGAAAGATTTGAAGCATCAAGAGAAAAAGTAGATGCATGAGAATGGAAGAAAATATAAGAATTTGATTGCACTGATGGTAGATTTTTTTTTCTTTTTGAACGAATGACAAAGTAATTATAGTACTCTGGTAGATAAGTCTTCATTTTCTTGAAAAGTAAAACAAGGAAACAAGGCCTAGCTGTAGCATTCTGACAAACATTGGTAACATGTTTACTGCAAACTGGGTTGACTGATACATGCAACAATCATTCTACTATTTTACATCAAATGCAGTAATCCAAAAAATCTCTGCAATAAACCCACTCAACCACGTTCTATCATTTAATTAATTATTTTCCCAAACAATGTGAAAATCTGAAATCCCCATCTTTCCCCTCCCTTCGCCACCATTCAACTTCTATCCAAACAAAATGTAAGGAAATACATTACCGGCTGTTAAATTTGCTATGTCGGTTGGCTATTTGCTTTCTATAGAGAGAGGTTTGGCAGGAGTAATAATATGTAGCAGTAGTCGTTGCATTGCTATGTTTGTTGTTTTATTTGAAGATAATACTCTTTTAATTTTAACTTAGTGAAACTGTGAATATTAACTATACAGGATAGTGATACTCAAGTTTAAATCTTAAATACTTGTTTAAGTATTTCGCTCTCATACAGCAATGGTAGAAACTGTAGTTCATGAATGCAAAGGCATTTTTGGTTAGCTGTTTAGAAAGATAAAAGGATTTCCCAACTATTGCAGAATCAGAAAAGCAGCGCCCTGTGAAAATTCCCAAACTCACAAAGGATAATACCAAAAGACAAACCCTTAGAGATGTATCCAATGACCAACCACTCTCGTCTACTCCTGTCCCTCCCCGGACTCACACTGGCCCTATTCCACCTCCAGCTCCCATCTCAGCCATTGACCCAGTCGTTTCCTCCAATTTCAACCAAAGCACCCCCCTCCCCTGACCTCGAAAATCCCAGAACCACACTGCTGTCGTCCTGGAGGAAGAATACCACAGCGTGATTTTCTCTCCCGGTGCGTCCAGTTCCAGTATGGACGTGGATCGGCGGATGGTTCCTCCGCAATCGCATTGACCCCTCTACACATCCGGATTGTAAGGCATCCGTTTCAGCTTCATATTAGCCAATTCCCTGCGACTATTTCAGTTTCTTTATATGTATGTTCGAGACCTTTGCTCCCTCGTCATGTATTGTACTTCTTTAGTTTCTCATGTTTTCTTGTAAAAGATAGAAGTCGTCTTGAGCTAACGACTTCTAATCATGTATTGCGCTCACGTATATTTTGATAATATACTTCCCGATTTCGACCAAAAAAGAAAAGCAGTGCCCTGTTATAAAAGTGATAACATGGCCGCGTGTAATATAATTTCCAGTGAAACTATGATATATATCACATAAACAAATGTTTAAGCAATAGAAGACACAAAGTTTAGGATATAATTCACATCGAATTGTAGTAAGGTTTGCACAGAAAAGTTGGAGAGAGAGTCACATATCACATATGTACTGACAGGCGACAGCTAGGAGAGGGCTTTCACCAGACAAGCTTTTCCTTTGTTCCCCATTCCACACTCATATGAGCCTTTCTACACCAGAGAATAAGCTTTTTTGTTCCTGTTTTACTTCTTCCATTTCCACATGCAAGGTCATGTTCTCCTGCCAATTTCATCATTTGTTCCTCTGATTTGCCTGATTGAAGTGACCAAAAGGGAAAGCAATATAAGTAATGATGAGCACATGATTCAACAGCTGAGAAAGAGTCTCTTCTACTACACTAATGTTATGCAGTCACCAGAAAGTATGCTGGAAATATAACTTCTGTTAGGTCACTATTGATGATGATCATATATATGCAGAAGTTTCACAGCAGTAGGGACTCAAATATCTCGGAGCTCAAGAACTAGAAGCAAATAAGGAAATTAATCACTTGTATTGACTTGGATCATTTATCCATTAGATGAGCGGCAGATAGCAATTTTGAGGGGTGTTATCCATTAGACAACTAGATTGAGGGTTTTTACAGGAAATAGGAAATCCAAAAAGAAAAGTCTTAAACTGAGGTTGATGCTGGTTGGATTGCGGGATAAGATTTCAGTTTAAAACACGGCTGGGATGGCTCATGGTGAAATTAAGAAAAAAGTAAATCCACTGAAATAAGAAACACAAGTGATTCTACCTGGAAAGATAGGAGAACAAACTAAGACTAACTACAAGAATGATTAAGCACACTACCTTATCGTTAATCCTTATACCCCATGTGTCATTCCTAGATCCAATGACAGGGTTACCAACAACATACGTTGGGTGCATGGCATCCCTCACTAGTGGAACCCTGACTGGATCATATTCATCGTCACTGTCATAGTATTCATGTGGTCCAAGAGCTTTAACTATCATTGCTAGTAGAAAAGACAGTCCCTGGAAATCAAGGGAAAAGTGGTTAACAATGCTGGCACCAAATAGCCAGTGTAGAAATTTCATTTTGAAGTAAAATACAATAAGTATAGGGAAAGAAGGCTGCGAAATAGATACGCTACAAATCATAAAGCCTACATAGCTCTATAGGATGCAGTATCATTTAGAAAGTGATAATACACAAATGTTACTATGGTTCCTCCTTTAATTCTTCCAGAAAAAGTTACCATTGTCTCTATACATCAAAGCATCTTGTATCACTTGAACTACAAACGTAGGAAAGCCTGAACAAAAATAATTACCTGGCACATCAAGCAACAGATATAAATTTTTGACAAAGCTAAAAGATGGACTCTGGTCACAGCTAAAGTACACTTTTCCACAAGTGACCAAGTGGGATGGGTAAAAGGTGCAGGAGTACATAATTTTAGTCAAATGACACGTACATGCACCCACTTAGAAGACTACCTCGCAGAAATTAGAGTATTTTTCCTCAGAAGTACATAAGAATGTACAAACTTACGAGACTAAGCACACCCTGCTGGTGTATCTTTTCACTATTCCTCTAATTGGGGAACTTTAATTGGTGTTGACACAAACAATGCAATCAAAGGTAACTCAGAATTTTGTCCCAATAAGAAGCACAGAAGAGAGAGAGAAAATGTAAGACACTGACCTGCACAGACACAATTGACAAGCCTATCCATTTGCAGATCTCAAAGTTTGTCCTGATGAAATTTTTGAACTTATTAAAGCCCCCACTTGGGTCCTCTGGGAAGTCCTGGTATCAAGTTGAGCTAATCAGTACTAACGACATAACTTGAAAACATAAATCAGCAGAAAACTGTGACCAAAGAAAAGACATAGGATAGAAGTCAAATATACAATTGCTGGACGTGCTGCATACCTTTTCCCAGTCACGGTTCAGAAATACATCAGCAGTCACTCCTGCCTCCAGCATTAGGAGTAAGAAGACAAAAAACATGTACTGAACCCTGTTGAGGAAAACATCTCAGGACCTAACTCCTTGAATCTATAACTCATGTTTTCAGGAAGCACTATATCATTCACAAACAAAGTGCTCATGGTAAATTCAAAATGTTAAATATCATGTTAATGTCAGACATAACCAAAGCAAGATAGTCATGAAAAATAATTTGGACCATAACACCAACTTTAGAAGTAAATTTCAACCCATAATGGTTCTAATATTATGAAGAGATAAATAGTCAATTCAACCAATTTGAGAAAGGATACTAGATAAAGGCAACAACCATTGGCAGTTTCAGCAGCAGCATGACCTAAGCATGTGATCAAGCAGAGAGTGATTCCGAGGCCAAGGAATGTGTAAATGAACCTGCATTTTCAGAAAATTAAAAGACCGGTTAAAGTTAAAACAATAACTTCATTTCAGTGAAAGGAACTGCCACACATATCTTAAATAAAGCTTTTGTTCAGTAAGACTCTAAGTTAAAACAAAGATACGATAATCCCAGGCTAGTCCAATTAGCAAGTCAAGCTTTTAGTCATAAAATCCTACATAATCTACTTTAATCATGTAGGATCACTTTCATTTCAACTAAACCTCACAAATCTAGAACCCAACCATGTCCGAAATAATCGGTTTCTCTCTCACAGAAAAAAGAACAAAAACAATAGATTTAGCACAAAAAACTTCTCTTCTACCTCCAGAAGCTCAGAACCAGACAAAGGGGATAAAAAAAAATGCAAACACCATACTCTGGTTTGGACAGCATTTACTACAAGTTCAAGCCAAATGGTAAATTTACATGTGACGAGCTGAGGGAGAAGTCAAAAAGTGACTTCCAAACTTCTTTTCCTTCTCCCATCTCAGTTCGCACTACCTTATCTGCAGTAAATTAAAGGAAAAAAGAAACATAAAAAGTGGTATCAAAACCAAAATGCAGAAAAAGCAATTTGGAGCACTTACAAGGACCCACGAAGCTCTTACACAACCAGAAATTTTGCAGCATCAAAGCTTCAACTTTTCATTTCATTTCCATGATGTTTCCAATAATGAAATCATGGTAAAGCATAACTCTTGCGACACCAAAAGAACTAACAAAAAAGAACTGGGAATTCTTTGTTTCTTGACCTCCAAAATATTTAAAAATGCAATACAAAACTTCAAAAGTTTCTCTTTCTCTACCCTTTCGCGCCAACAAACATGATTCAGCAAACAAGACTTTACCAATTTCCCAACTAAATGCTCATCCGGATAACCAATCAACCCAAGACAACACATTTAACAACAATTACGTAATTACCAATTTTGAAAATTAACCCTTTTCGCCTTCCAAATTACGAACAAAACAAACACAATTCACATTACATAACCCTTCCACAGGCCAAAACATCAACCCACCAACCCCCAAGTTTAAATCTTTTGATTTCGCTTCTAGATTCTAACACCAACCCAGATGCCAAAATCGAACAAAGAGAAAAACCCACAAGCCAAATGCGAGAAAACAAAGAGCCTACCATGGACCCAAGAAGCCATCATCAGAGTCATCATCAAAGGGCAAGTGACCCATTTCTCTCTGCCAAACCCTAATGAGCCAAGCTGCATACAGTACCATTGCTATCCCAACCATCCCCATCACAGCATTCACCAGCTTCAGAATTGATTGTATGCAACTCCTCACTAACCTCACCATTTTGTGCTTCTAATCGAAAGAAGAACTGCAAATTGATTAAGAACAGATAAACTAAAACCAAACACAAAAAAGAAAAAGACCCTAGATTTGAGGGGATCTAGGGCTTAGGCGTACGAAATTGCACGAGGGGAAGGGTATTTGTGCAGTCAAATGATGTGAATAATTGTGATAAAATGGTTGCAACTAATTAGGTGATTAAGTTATAATTAGCTACTAACCAAGATTCTGTTGCTGTAGTGTAGTGGTCATCACGCTAGTTTTACACACTAAAGGTCCCCAGTTCGATCCTGGGCGCAACAGCATTGCTTTCCTTTTCATTTTTGTGCTAATCAATAACAAGTTAACAACAAAAATCCATTCTTGGCTAATCAATAATAACAATAATGAACAAAACTAATCTTAACTAACTATTTCTAACAAAACAGTTGCTGTGGTGTAGTGGTTATCACGTTAGTCTTACACACTAAAGGTCCCCAGTTCGATCCTGGGCAGCAACAAGACCTCAATATGCTTTTTTTTTAAAAAAAAAAACATAACAAATGCTTTTTAACACACAGACGAATAAATTCAGAGACAAAACAAACAATACACTGCCCATCCTTATTTGAATAGCGATAATCAACCATCAAACATGTATTGATTAAACAATAAACCGTTAAACACAGCAAATTGTAGCTATGTGAGAAACATTCTTATTTCACCGCCGATAATCAAACATCAACCATGTATTGATTAAAGAATAAATACAGCAAATTGTCGTAATGTAAGAAACTAGAGAGCCAGGTAAGCCATATTGGTTTTGTTACTCGAAGTTCTATGTCCCTAATCTGAATCAAAATCCAGGTACATTCGATAAGCATCTCGTTCGGGAGAGTAATAACCTTGAACTAAGTCATCAACTTGAAAACCGAGTTTCTTGTATAAACTCACAGCCGCTGTCCTCATTGGATCAACATGTAATGAAACTCGATGGACCTTTCTGGTTCTACATTTCTCTATAGCTGCTTTCAACAGCGCCTCTCCATGGCCCTGCCTCCTGTAATCCTCTTTCACTGCAATTTTTTTTTTTAAAAAATTATGCAATCAATGATAAGGAACTCAAAATCAGACAATTTTAACAACTACCCAGAAACAAAGACGCAAAACCCAGTATATCAACAAAAGGATTCAATCAAGTTGAGCTAAAATCCACAACAAATTTTCTCTGGGTAATTTCATCAAACAGGTAACCGGCACTACTGGAAAAGTAGAAAATTAATAACAAATTTAACCAATTGTATGTGTAATTATTACCTGCAAGCTTGGTGATGGAGGCGCACAAAGAAGTAGGCCAAGAGTACATGACATAGCCAATGACTTCTCCTCCTCCTCCTCCTCCATGGTGCATGTAAAGCAACCCAGAATTCTTCTTCTTCAGCTCCTCATCAAAGGACCTAGCAAGTGATTCGTGTTTCGGGAAAAGTTTCCTCTCTATCTTCACTATCTCTCCCACAACTTTCTCGCATTGGCTTGAATTTCTATGGAGCTCCACTATCACCTCTCTCGCCATCTCTCTCTAGAAATTTTTTTATGAAAAAAAAAAGAGAGAAAGAAACAAAGTGGAAAAAAAAGGCAGAAAAAAGGAAAAATTGGATTTCCACGCTGGCAATCCGTGTAATATTGTAACCTGTATCCAGAACCGTCAGATAAACCTACTATCAACGGCTAAGAACGCATCGAATCTGAACCGGTCATTCCTTTCGCGCCACACTAAAAACAAGCGCCAAAGCCATAAATTTGAAAAACAAAAAAATCCCCTTTCCCTTCTTTCTCCTATATAAAACCCACACCAAAACCCACCAATTCCTCCATCACTACTAAACACACTTTCTTCTTGTTTTTTGGTCTAATCCAAGTACAACAAAAGAGAGTTTTGTTCTTTTCTGTTTTGAGTGAGAAAATGTCAGGGAGAGGGAAGGGAGGCAAGGGATTGGGGAAGGGAGGAGCCAAGAGGCACAGGAAGGTGTTGAGGGATAACATCCAGGGGATCACCAAGCCTGCAATTCGCAGGCTTGCCCGGCGAGGAGGGGTGAAGCGTATCAGCGGGCTGATCTACGAAGAAACGAGAGGGGTGCTGAAGATCTTCCTGGAGAATGTGATTCGTGATGCGGTTACCTACACGGAGCATGCTAGGAGGAAGACTGTGACTGCCATGGATGTTGTCTATGCTCTCAAGAGGCAGGGCCGAACTCTCTATGGATTTGGTGGTTGATTTTGTATTGTTATTGTTATTGTTGGTTTTGGATTTGGATTTGATGTGTAAGGAATTTGAATGTGGAATGAAAAGATGGTTGCTTTAATGTTTACAATTTGTGTTGGTAACTGGGCTTAGCTGGACGAATCTCGTAAGTTAAGAAAGATTAGTTTTTTAATGAAGTAAATGTTAAACTGGAAGAAAATTGGATTCGCGGGTTGCTAGTAATTGAATGGCACCTGCATAGATTTACAGGCTCTGCTGCTACTACAGAGTCCATAACTTGCAAAATCAATTAAGAATAGTTGTAAAGGAGAGAAAAAAATAGCTGATTCAATTGATTAAATGGCGACATTTGCAGCTGAATTTATTGTTATGCCACTTTACAAGAGCAACTTCAAGATTACAAGTTCTTGTTATGCTGGCCATCCAAAGAGCTAGAAGTAATAAAAGCTCTAGCTTTATATGGAGCAGAAATTAACTAATTCGTTTGTACAGAGGAGATGCACTATGGAATACCAAAATAGAAGGCGATCTGCTAAAAATTTGACATAGGCAAAAACATTGACAAAACTCTGCATGTATATATATATATAAGGTACATGACCAATCTGAAACTCTGAACTGAAAGCTATGAGTCTTACAAGATACAGGGTAGCAATTTTAAACCATGAGATTAGTAGGTGTCCACTGCACACTGTCATTGACAAATCAAGATGCAATCTTTAACAGTAAACTTTTGACAATTAGTGTGAATTAATCCTTGAAAAGATACAGTTGCCCAAATTGAAAACGCACGGGTTCACCACTAATCTGCTACTAACTAATGATATTCCTTCTACAAAATCTGATACTAACTAATGATGCTACTAACTTTCTATTCCTGAATTGGGACTCCAATTATCATCAGTGCTATTTCTTACAATGACCATAAATCCTCCCTTCATTCGTTTTGTATGCACACAAGAATCATTCCACTAAGTTCCTATTCCTGAATTGGGACTCCAGTTATCATCAAAGCTATTTCTTACAATGACCATGAATCCTCCCTTCGTTCGTTTTGCATGCACACAAGAACTTTCTCCTTCTTGGTTCCACATTTGGGGGTAACATTCTCTTAAAGTATGAGCTGCCGTCCTTGTAAATGGTAGTGGTAGTATTTCTAGGCTCTTCACCACCAACCAGAACACCACCATCACCCTTAACTCTGTCCCTTGACATCCTCAGGAAATCTTCCAGCGGTGGATCAATTTCTTTACCAGGTGGTGTAAAGCAAACATCACCAATCCTGGCAAAAGTTCTCTTTCCCTGTAGTGACCCTTCCTGCCATTTAAGCACATAAGTGCACGAGCAAATTTCCTCCCCTGCTCCACTGCATTCATGTTCCTCATTCAGGACTTCCACAACCAATGCATCGTAAAACTTAACCTCGCCATTCTCGAACTGATACGAAGCACACACCGCCTTCCCGTGAACAATCTTACTGCACTCATGGTCTTGTAGTTGCACACTACTCCGACGAAACCTTCCCCGAAAAGCCTCCAATTCTTCAGCAGTCTCTAATTTGCCTACCGGGAATGTCTCATCCTGTTCCTCCGGAAACCCAGCGTAGCTTAATCTCAGAGTCTCTCCATCAAAAGCTAAACCCACATCATACCAAGCATTGTCATCCGGATGCTGGTATTCCATATCAACCATCTTCCACTTTAGCTAAATTGAAAGAAAACAACAAACAAAAGAAAAACAAGAGAGAAGCAAAGCTTAGTACAAATCACTAAAGAATTTAAAGATTCACCCAAAGATAAAGCAAAGAATCATGAGTAAAACATGGTGGGGTCAGTGAAATTGGCTAATTGCAACTTTAGGTTCATACTAGTGGCTTTTCTAGATGGGTTTTTTGGTTCCCTTCTAGGGTTCATCGTTTCTGGTTATACTTGCAGAAATGGGCAAGCGAGTTTCAGATAATCTGTAATGAAACTAAAAACTGGAAAAGGTCAAAACTTTTAGGCATTGAAACGCTAAATTTCTACGTAACCAAACCCTAACCAAATCAGGGGAAAGAGGTTAATCATTGCAGGCTAATGTTATAGAACTTGGTTAGGCAATACGTTTCTACACAATTAATTACTTTTCCCGGATTGCACAATTTAATCAGAGTATCCCTAGAGAGCAAGTAAAACAGAAGTAAACCCCTAATTAAGGTTAACTAAACTTCGAGTAATCATAGTACCTTCTTCTTCCTCCGGTCCCCTGTTGTCTTCTCGCCCAAGAACCAATCTTTCAAACACTTCTTCCTTCAAGATTTGCGCTTTTCTTGGAGAAGAGCGAGTGAGTTGGGTGTGGCTATTAGAGCTAAAATTCAACGTACAGGATAATACCACGTGCCACACATCCACTGTTTCCAGTTAAACTGACTAGTTATTAATTTCGTCCCAGTCAAAAAAAAATTATTAGTTAATTGTTTAAATCGGGGCAAGATAAACTAACTTTAGATGGGTAGTTCTTAATTTTTTTTCAATTTGGTAACGTCTCATTTGAAACTTGAACTAACCATGGCACTAAGACTTTTGTTTTTTTTTTTTTTTAACGATGAACACCATCAAGGATTTGTTAAATTAAAGATAACTATGATACAAATCTTTACTAATCATGTTCCTATGCATGTTTAACATCCTTCATTCTAAACTTGAATATTGTTAATCACCAACCTTAATTCAGAGATATTTTTTTAATACTAGTTGATGTTGAAGATGGGGCTCGAACCGATACTTACCCCCTCTTGCTAGAAAATAAGACTACCAATAAGTTACAAGCCTGTTGATAATAGAGGGACATAATTATGTAAAATTGGGATTTCTTGACCACATTAAATAAATACCCCTATTTTGGGCACGGATATTGTGATTTATGATACAAACATGTTTTACATGTAACATATATTCTTTGATTAATCACAGTTTTTATCCATGCGGTTTAGGACATTTTCATCCCTTTTTTGCAAAATAAAATTATTATATTTATGTTTTAAATTTTGAAGATTTTTTTCCCAAATTAATATCAATTTTTTAATTAAAACATGTGGGGCCACATCAAACCAAACCTCCCCAATCTATTTTTTTTTTTTTTAACTACGTGTGGTTTGGGCTGGGGAGGTTTAATTCTATGTGGGCTCTAATTGTTGATGTGTCAATTAAAAAAAATTGGCATGTCAGCATCTACTGAGTGAAAATTTAGCAAAAATAAAAGTCCGTGAAATTCAACGATATAATATGCCTATTTTGGAATAGAGGGATGAAATATGTCTTACACTACAAAAATGTTAAGGAGAAAGTAGCACATGTAATTGAGACCCGAGTAGGGCACATAGTTGTGGTGGTTCTGTATGTACGAAGATTCGAACCGGAAAACTAGTTTAAGCTGAAATAAATGGCCTACCACTTTAATCAATCCCACATTGATAATTATTTGTCTTTGAGAAAAACTCATTAATCGATATCTCACTATCAGTTTCTTTAACCAAAACATATATACAATCTTTTTTTCTTAAAGAATTACATTTCCTGGACAGTAATTTTGAATGGTAAATTGGATTTCATAATACTGTCAAAAAGAAAAAATCCACATACCATCATTGGGGATTGTTCTTGTATTTCTATTGAAAGTGACATGCTCCTTTTTTTTTTTGAGAAGGTGCAACTGGTTTTTCAGTAGTTAGGTGTTGTTTAGCACTACTTGGATTTTTACGGGAGATGGGGGAGTTTAGTTTAGAAAAGAAGTATATCTTGAAACAACAACAAGACCCTATGGCATCTGTTTATATGGTGAGCTTCAGAGATCAAAATGGTAATGGAATCCAAATTGAAGTGTGGTTTACTTCGATTGAACTATACTAAAAATGCAGGACAGAAGACTTGAATTTGGATAAAGTAGAGATGGGAATCTAATTCTTTTCCAAGTTTGGAGGGAAATATAGGTACTCTCTCTGTATGATGCCATTCCCTTTTTTGATGAATGAATCATGTTATTCCCTTTTCCCTTTTCCTAATTTATGCATATAAATTTTTTGCTGATTCCATGCCTTATATTGATTTATTCAACTGCAGGGAAACATGTTCTTAGTCATAGCCTCAGTTTTCTCATGAACGAATCAAGACTTCTTGGTACTTATATATTATATTTGTTTCATGGCAGAAAAGATAATGAGCTTTTGAATGCTTTAAAACAAACAGAGAAGATGATACTCCATGGGAAAATGAGAAATAAAATAATGTCATCTAATCTGATCATTTAAAAGGTCGACTTTTCTCCTATATTATAATGTATATATGAGAAGCAGTATCAGAAGAAGCCTGAACAAATAATTTTCTAATCTTTAGTCATGTAATAAAACATCAGCTTGATTATTTTACCCTTTAATCAGATTAGCTTTGGTTATAGTACAGGACATTGGGTTGCATTTTTTTTCCCCAATGACACTAAATTTAAAATGGTAAATAATACAATTTTAGAGAGGCAGCTAAAGAGACTTGAGCCAATCTAAGCATAATTGCTCAGTAGTGGAGCGTAAATTGATGCTCTTAGTTCTTTATTCTTGCTTGTTCTTGTGACACAAATGATCATTATAAACAGACAGGAACCGCAGCTTTTTAGAGGACCAGAGATATGCCACCCACAAGTAACGCAAATGATATAGGTCATGAAGCACATGTAATACTGGAATCCTTTGTTTAATTGCATATATATGGGGTTTTATCCTTTAAAGTATAATAAATAAGCAATAGTCAAAGGAAACTTTGAGCTTAAACTTTTTAGATAACATAAGTGATGAGGGCCAGCAACATCACTTTGTTTTGGACTAATTCATACTTACATATGCTTGTTTTGCAGGAAAATGACAGAAATGATTTATATATTCTTATTACATTAAATTATACTCGTTCTCCACAAATTGTGCATAAGCATATTACATCTTTTGATCCTCGAATGGATTTCTTATAGGACGTCCAGTCATTTGTTCCAGTGGTGCAATCAATTTGCCCAAGATATCACCAAGCCAGACCATCACATAATAGGAGGCAAATAAGAACAACCTGAAGACTCTATCTGGATCAAACCACTGAACCAGAAGCAGGAAGTAGCCCAAGAACACCACAATCTCCAGGGTCACCCTAATCCAACCAGTCACTTCATGTTTCTCTGCTGCTAAGTCCACTGCAAGGACAAGAGCTAATCCCATGCAGCCAAGGGAGGTGCCCACGTAGCGAAATGCCATCCAGATTGCAAGAGCAAATTTGAAATCATCCAAGTGTGCTATGGTCAGGAGTACAGCGGCAATGGTTGAGGCGATGAAGGAGAAGTAATCGAGGTAGATGTAAACTTTGAGCTTGAGGACGTTAAATGGATTTTGTTCAGGATTCTCAACATCAGGATATTGAATTGCACCCGCGAAGGTTACACCTGCAACAAGGACTGCTACCACCAGGAGAGTATTGATCCTGTTCTTCATTTCCTCTCTTTCTATTGGTTTGCTGTGTTGGGCCCCGAAAAAGTTTAGTTTGGATGCCATAGGAACTGAAAAGAATAAGACTGATAGGGTCTTCATCTGCACACACACATAGTATATCCATGTATGAAAAGCTACATTTCAATATCTCAGAATCAGTTTCTTTAACCAAAAATCTGCATACCATCTTGAAATAATCCCTCTGTGGAGACTCCTCCACTTCCTGCACCATTATTGTTTGTTTTGTTTCGTCCTCTGTCTGTGTACTAGTTGCCTTGTTCTTTCTTTGAGAAACACCAGTTTTCTCAGTGGCTGCCAACTCTTCTTTCAGGTGGCTGGAACATGAAAATAAATCATCATCATATACATATATATGTTCAAAAAGAAAGAAAAAGTGAAATAGAGATAATGAAGATCTTAATTACCTGAGTTCAATCTGCATCTTACCAATCTTGATTCTGTCAATCTCATGGTTGGTAAAGATAATCTGTGATTACATTTTGTGAACAAATTAGACAATTAATTAACTGGAAAGGGAGAGTATATATATTCATGCAATGCATATACGTACCTCAGCTTTTTCAGGCGTTTCAAGATATTTTTCTTCCATTTTTTCAGCTAGAACCTTAACAACCTCAAACGCTGTCAAGCTGTCATTATTGACACACATTTCATCTAATCGTTTGTCACGCACAAGAGCAAACGCTATCCTAGCATTGCAAAACTTGGCTGCCAAATGCAAAGCTGTGTTGCCATCCTCATCTTTACCACCAATAAGTGAATCAAGATAGGGCATTTTCAGTACATATCTCACGATGTTCATTTGCCCATACACGGATGCAACATGAAGAATGTTCTGTCCTTTCTTGGTTAGATATTCGCTGGCATCATCCCACCAATTTTCAATGAACAGTCTCACTACACTGAGGTAACCCTTCTTGCATGCAACATGGATGGGATAGTGACCTTCTTGGTTGAATTCAAATGCAAATTCATTGCCAAAGTGATTCAACAAGAACCAAACCCCCACAAGATAACCTGTGGAAGATGCAAAATGAAGAGCATTCCCTATCTTGTCATCTTTAACTTGAAGTAGCTCTGGCATTTCTCTTGCTATTTTTTCCAAGATTTCTGAAATGTAGAAAGTAACAGCATTAATGAACGAAGACAGCTTAATTAAAGTAACAGCATTAATCAAATTCATGCAGTGGAGTTAAAATATGATTACCCATATATTGAAGCTCAATAGCACGGAATACTGGGTTCAACCCTTCAGCTTTGGTGGTAATATCACCTTTGTTGTGTATAGCTTGGGAAAGAAGAGCCAATGCCCCGGCATCACGAGCCTCAACTACCAAATACAATGGAGATTTTCCTGCTTTGTTGCTATAATAGGACACTCCCGGGTCAGCAGAAACTAGACACTGCACTATATCATTGTAATGCTTCATCACTGCATCATGCAAAGCAGTGTTACCCATCTCATTCTTAATCCTCACCAAGTGATTTGCTTCTTCAGTACTTGTATTCGATCTCATGGAACTATAATGGAGCAACGCTTTAGTTGTCTCCAGCTTTCCAGCTCTGGCTGCAAAATGGAGTGGCGTATCACCCTGGAAGTTTCCTCTTTGAATTAGGACAGGAGCCTGGGTGCACAGTAGCGCTGTAATCTCTTTACTGCCACTTCCTGCTGCAACATGAAGCAGTGAATTCCCAGAAGGGCTCATGACTCGTTCGAGAATCTCCAAAGTTGTTAGCTGCTTCCTTGATGAAACATCTTGCAGGACATAGTTGAAGTGCTGAACATCATCACCCTTTGCAGCATCGAACAAATCCTTCTCCATCATTAGGGATTGTTCTTGTATTTTTATTGAAAATGCCATGCTTCTTAATATGTAAAGGTGCAACTGTTTTTGAGTGTTTAGGTTTTGTTTAGTACATAACTAGTAGTACTTTGGATTTTTTACATCCACAAATGGGAGATGGGGGAGTTTGGTTTGGAGAAGATGTTTAGCTTGAAACAACAACAAGACCATGCCATCTACTTATATGGTGAGTTTCAGATATCAAACTGGTAAATGGAATCCGAACTGAAGTGTGGTTTACTTCGATTGAACTATACAAAATAACAGGATATAGAAAACTTGAAAATGGATAAAGTAGAGATGGGTTACTGAATAAAGTGACAAAGATGAAAGTACAAAGCCCAGAAACTCTGAGTTCAAGAATTCTCTCCAATATTTGATTCCCGCCATCAATGTGGAAAACGTTTGCATGGAATATTAATTTAATTTTCACTAAGAAATATTTGATGATATATGACAAATTTAATTTTCACTAAGAAATATTTGATGATATATGACAAATTTAATTATACCTTTGGGAAAATTTAGTTACTCATTGCATGTTTGGGACAACCCGCCTGATTATATGTGCTAGCTAGCTTAGACCTGCATAAGAGTTGTGCCAATTGGTGGCAGATGTGGAATCTAATTCTTTGCCAAGTTGCAGGGAAACATAGGTGCATAATACATTCCTTTATTTTCTTTTTCAGTTATACAAAATTTATATCAATTAATCTCCTAGTGCATGAACTTTTTTCTGATCTCATGTCTTTATCTATCTGCATTAAGACTTCTTGGAAGTTATATTATATTTATTTCATAGCAGAAAAGATAATGAGCTTTTGAATGCTTTTAAAACAAAGAGAGAAGAAGATACTGAATGGGGAAAATTGAGAAATTAGATAATGTCATCTAATCTGGTCATTGAAAAGGTTGCCTTTCCCCAATATTATAATGTAGCCAACATATATATAAAAAACTATGAGAAGCAGTGCCACAAGAAGCCTCCTTTTCTGTAGCATCCTGAGCATATAATTTTCTAATCTTTTGTCATCTATTGGTTATAGTATTTCCCTAGACTCTTACCCTTAAACAGAATTAGCTTCGGTTATAGTACATGATCTAGCCGTTGGAGTTAATGCTATTTAAGTTCTGAGTTCTTGCTTGTTCTTGAAGAAGGGAACCGGAAGCTTTTTGGAGGACCACAGATGCTACCCACAAGTAACACAATCGATTCTTCTATAGGTCATGAAACACATGTAATAATGGAATCCTTTGTTTAATCGTATAGATGAGATTTTATCTTGCATGATTGTTACCGTCAAAAATCACACCTTCCATGACAAGGCCACGATAGTGCGTGAGTTACGATCAGACCAAGAAATCAACCCGTGGTCATCTGAAACTCACAAGGAAAGGTCCACATTGGGCCCAGTCCACGATTGAGGGAAAGGGGGTTCGCGAGTTTGAGAGGATAAACCAAATGGGCCAGCTGAGAGACCTAGGGCCACGTGGCACTCACTCACGCGGTCCGGTATTTGCTACGATCGCCTACGGAAGATATTTTGGGAGTCGGTCGCGGTACAAGGAAACAAAATGACGGGCCACCCCAGCCTGCGGCCCCTCAGGATGACAGGGAAAGGATAAAATGGACTTTTAACCAGAGAAGTCCTGTAAAAGTACGATGTGACTTGACCCGCAGTATGGCCCACGAATGGCACCTCCGCAACTATAAAAGCGCAAGAGGAGGAACGTAGCCAGACATAATCACACACACAACTATGCACCTTTAACTTATTTTACTTTTCTGTCATTTACTTTTCATGTCATTTACTTTTATCTCTCGCACCCTTATCTCTTTACATTTATGTCATTTACTTTAGTCTCTCGCACCCTTACTCTTTTACTTTAATCTCTCGCACCTTTAAAACTCTTTTACTTTAATCTCCCGCACCCTTAAAACTCTTTTACTTTAATCTCTCGCACCCTTAAACTCTTTTACTTTAATTTCTCGCACCCTTAAACTCTTTTATTTTAATCTCTGCTTACCATTAACTCTTTAAGTTTATCTCTCGTTACCTTTATCTCCTCCTAACCCTTATCCCTTGATCTTGTTACTTCCTACTTCCCTAGGGGTGTGCAGGTGATTCCCCCTCGATTCGCTTTGTAATTGTTGCCACGGTCGGAAGACATAAGACCGTTGGAGCTTAGCATAGGGATTTTGTAGACCGCGGCCCCTTGAGGCTGCACTTTATCATTGTAACCCAAATATTATTAATAAAATCAAGGCCCGGAGGCCTGTTCATAATTATCTTTAAGCAAAGCCCAATCAGAGACTTGCAACACCCTCTGCCCAGAACGACTCAGTTTTGGATTGAGCAAATAGTAGTTGCTTGCCTTGTTTCTTAAAACCCATTTTTAGGGCAATAATGATGTAATTCTTTTATCCGTTTTTAATAAAGCAATCAATTAGCTTAAAAAATATAAATAACTATTAGTCCATTAAACTTCGAGTTTTAACTTTTTTTTTTATCACAAAAAATGATGAGGCCCAGCTTATCACTTATTTTGGACTAATTCATTACTTTAGCTTTTTCCAAAAAAACAGGGAAATGAGAAAAATGCAAAGAAACAAAAACAACAAAGCAAGATAAATCAACTGTGCATCGGCCTTGCTTTTTCTTCCTAAGGTTAGAGAAGTTAAAGCTTTTGCCTATGCGATTCTCCCTTTGAAAAGTTGATTAACAGAATAGGAAGTTCTTTCTACTCACTTTTTTTTTTTTGGTACTAGTTGGGAATCTTTCTACTCACTTTATTATTCCTTGCTAATCGGTTAGTACATGGTAGCCTTTTTTTGGCTTAGAATATATATGTAGCTTTCAATGTTATGTACTGAATAATTTGGTCTTACTGTATATTCGCCTAATTAAATAATTTAGTTCAATTGTGTCTTTCTGTCCATCAATTTTTTAAGGTAGAATTTTTTTTCGATCCGCAATCAACATAACATACTTGTACTTTTTTTGGTATATAAAGAGGAGGCTAACATACTTATACTTTTATTTTTAGGATATATATGTTTGTACTGGTTCAATAATTCAATCATATATACCTATACTATATAATTTAGTTCAATCGTATACCCATGCTAAAAAATTGGCTCAATTGTATCCTTCCGATCATCCCATTTTTTTCCCTTTCACTTAGGCATGTTGACGATGAAAGACCTCCCATTAGGTTGGATTGGACGGAAGGATATGATTGAACCAGATTATATAAATACGAGTATATGATTGAAAAAAAAAAGTACAAATATATAAATGACCCAGAAATAAAAGTATAGGTAGGTTGGGTATGCTGAGCAACCAAAACCCACTTTAAATCACACTAGGTTATGAAACTTTACTCTACCCAGAAAAATTAAATGTTCACATGCAGGACGTAACCTGCAAACTTTATTTCTACGTATATTACAATTTCTTCGTTTATAATACAATGGTTAGTTAAGTTATAATTACTTGATGATCACGGAGTAACTCGATCTCCACACAACTTGTGCCAAATTAAAGCATATTAACTACGTACAGTCTATAACGCACTTTTCAAAGGACGACCTGTCATTGCTTCCAGTACTGGTGCAAACAATTTGTGGAAGAAATCAACCAGCCAGACCAGCCTATAAAAGAAGGCAAATAAGGAAAACCTGAAGACACTCTCTGGCTCAAACCATTGAACCACAAGAAACACGAAGGCAAACATAGCCGCAACCTCCAGCGTCAGCCTAATGGGAAGAGGCACGCCATGTTTCTCTGCTGCTAACTCCACTGCCATGCCCAGAGCTAGTCCCAGGAAGGCAAGAGAGAGACCCACGAACCGAAATGCTACCCAAATCGCAAGACCAAATTTGAAATCGTTCAGGTGGGCTATAGTCAGGAGTACAGCTGCTGTGGTTGAGAAACAGAAGGAGAAGTAGTTGAAGTATATGTAAAATCTGAGCTTCAGGACCGCATGTGCATCTTTACCGTCAACGTCAGGATACTGAATTGAACCCGCGAAAGTTATACCTGATACCAAGACTGCTACCACCAGGATGGTATTGATCATGTCCTTCAGTTCCATTCTTCTTAAGGGTTTGCTGGTTTGGGCCTCGAAAAAGTGGGATTTCGATGCTCTAGGAGCTGAAAAAAATAAGACTGATAGGGTAATCATCTGCACACAGTAAATTAATCCATGTTATCATTATTTATTTGTGGGACTACGTTTGGTCCCTGTGTTGCCCCTAAAATTTGGATTTCGTCCCTGTGTTGAGATTCGATCGTTTTTCATCCCTCTGTTGGCCCCGTTTTACATGTTTTGGTCTGAGGCTCCGGAATCCGGCAGCTGGTGTTGACATGGCATGCTTTTTGGGTCCACATCAGCATATGTGGGACCCGCATGTCAGGTTAAGCCAACAAACCAAAACGGCCCGACCCGACTGGTTCCCCCACCTAAAAGACCCGTCCAACCAAACCGAGTGCACAATAAAAATAAAAATTTTTTAATTTTTTTTAAAAAATAGTGTCTAAAAATTAAATCCACTGATCATTCAACAATTTTTTTTAGTAACATATATATTAAATTCTTTAACAAAATTGTTTTTTAAAAAAATTAGGATAGAATGATTTTGCAGAGTTAATAATCAAATACATGTATGGTGTAATAGTTAATCAAATTATAATCTAATTCTTCTCTTTTTTACAAAAAGTAAAATTGTAGGAATAGATCACTCTATAACCCCTCTTCCTCCTCCTACTTTCTCCCCGTCGGCGTCCCTTCCTCCTCCCCCGTCATCGTTGCCGTCCCCGCCCCTCCCTCCTCCTCCAACCTCAAATAGAATTTGTACATCCCGCTCCTTAGCGCCTTGAACTCAAACTTATCCCCCACCTCCCGTCCAACAAATACCATCAACCTCACAGTGTCCACACGCATCTACCTCCACAGCAACACCCGAATACCACACCCAACAATCTTAGTACGATTTTAACCAGCAATCCTTTTGTCACCACCAAACACGACTGGATCCACTATCACAACAACCGCGACAACACAACAATTAAAACCCAGAGGTCAAGGTAAAGGAGGAAAGGTAGAAGAGACGTGGCGGAACATCCACGACGGCAGTCTGGTTGCTGGATTCAGGCGGCAGCATCGCAGGGATGAGGCGACGGCGCGAGACCTTGCTCCTTCGTTGCGCTTGTTCTCTCCCATCCTTCATTGGCATCCAACTAAAGGAGAGGTGGAGGCTGAAAATTGGGTTGCGGATCCTCGCCTATGACGAACTTGAGAGTGAATCCGGGGAGAGGCCGTCGCGGACACCGGAGGGGGGCGAGGCTTCTTGAATTGTTTTGGTTTGTGTCTGTTGAGCTTTGAATTGTTTCGCAGGTGTCGGTTCATGGTGTTCGGCGTCGGGTGGTGACGCGACGAGGCAGAGGAGACACGGGCTTGCTCGCGTCTTCGCACGGTGGTTGTTGCGCCAGATGTGGGAGTTGAGGGCGGCGTTACTCGCTTCCATTCCGGTGGCGAGGCGATCGTGGTTGATTGGGCCGGCGCTTGTGTGCAGGCTGCATCTTTGTTGGCAGTGGCGGCTGCTTCCCTTGAGTTGAGGTGACGGCGGACCGAGCAGGATGATGAATAGTAGATTAAGGATGAATTGAAAAAACGAAAGGGAAAAGAATAAAAAATGGTTATTTCTAATTTAATGGATTTATATATAAAATAGATAAAAAGATTAATAATACATTAATGGTTATTTCCATTTTTAAAAAAGATTAATAATAGATTAATGGTTATTTCTATTTTAATGGGGAAAAGAAAAAAATTAATTATTTCAGATAAAATCAACAAATCAGATTCACATAATAAAATAATAAAAGGTAATAAATTTTGGCAGCTTCACATAAAATCAACAAATCAGTATTTTAATTAATATGAATTTGAGAAAAATAAATGATAGTAAAAAATAGGAAAAAAGGAATTAGGGAAAAGAATAAAAAATAATTATTTTTGTTTTAGGATTTCTATTTTGTTATTAAAATGGATTTCTATTTTAATTGTTTTAATGGATTTCTATTTCTATTTTTTTTAGTTATTTATTTTATTGTGCACTCGGTTTGGTTGGGATTTTTAGGTGGGGAACCATTCGGGTCGGGCCGTTCTGGTTTGTTGGCTTGACCTGACACGTGGGTCCCACATATGCTGATGTGGAGCCAGAAAGCATGCCACGTCAGCAGCAGCTGCTGGATTCCGGGGTCTCAGACCAAAACATGTAAAACGGAGCCAACAGAGGGATGAAAAACGATCGAATCTCAACACAGGGACGAAATCCAAATTTTAGGGGCAACACAGCTACCAAACGTGGCATTAGTCCTTTATTTGTGTGGTTCAGATTATAATAACCAATGAGTTATATAGTATTAGAAAAAAAGGTTAGATTGGTGATAGTGTTTTAGGATAATGCTTGAAAATGAATAAATTTATAAGTGAATAAGTAAAATCCTCATACCATCACAAAATAATCCCTCTGTGGATACTCCTCCACTTTCTGCATCATTGTTTGATTTGTTTCGACGTCCTTGTTCTTTGTTTGACAAGCACTAGTTTCCCTAATCGCTGCCAAATCTTCTTTCCGATGGCTGTCATCGATCATATACATATAACTAAATGTTTATAAGACGCTGCTCATGCAGGAAGTAGTGGAACAAACAAAGAGAGAAAAAGAAGGTACATATACATATTAAGGGAAATAATATTACTCAAGTTCTTACCTCAGTTCAATCTCTTTCTTGATTCTATCTATCATAATCTGTGATTACAACAAATTTGCGAAAAAAATAAACCTTTTTTTGATAGTAAAGAGAGAAACATACACGTGTGTGTGTGTGTGTATATATAAATTCATGCAATATATGCATGTACCTACCTCAGCCTTTTCAGGCGTTTCAAGATATTTTGCTTCCATTTCTTCAGTTAGAGCCTTGACAACATCAAAAGCTGTCAAGTTTGCATTGTTGACCCACGTTGGATCTACTCGTTTGTCATGCACAAGGGCAAACGCTATCGTAGGATTGCAAAACTTGGCCGCCAAATGCAAAGGTGTGTTGCCATCCTCATCTTTACCACCGATAAGTGAAGCAAGATAGGGTTCCTTCAGTACATACCTCACTACGTTCAGCTGCCCATACTCAGCTGCAACATGAAGAATGTTCTGTCTTTTCATGGTTAGATATTCCTTGGCATCATCCGACCACTCTTCAATGAACAGTTTCACCACACTGAGGTGACCCTTCTTGCATGCAACATGGATGGGATAATGGCCTTGTTATCAGATGCAAATTCATTGTCATTCCCAAAGTGATCCAACAAGAACGAAACCCCCTCACGATAACCTTTGGAAGATGCAAAATGAAGTGCATTATTCCCTCTCTTGTCATCTTTCACTCGAAGTAGCTTTGGCATTTCATTCTCTATTTGTCTTAGTATACCTGAAATTAATATATACATTAACAACATTAATGAACAAAAACAGCATACTTAAGTGGTAGCTAGTAGATCAAATTAATACAGTGGGAGTTAAAATATGATTGCGTACCTATATCTTTCCGCTCAATAGCAAGGAATACTGGATTCAACCCTTCAACTCTGGGGGAAGTATCACCTGTGCTACGTATAACATTGAAAAGAAGAGTCAATGTCTTCGCATCACGAGCCTCAACTACCAAATACAATGGAGATTTCCCTGCTTTGTTGCTATAATAGGACACTTCTGGGTCAGCAGAAACTAGACGCTCTACTATGTCGCGGCGCTTCTCAATTACTGCATCGTGCAAAGCAGTGTTACCCATATCATTCTTAATTCTCACCAACTGATTTGTTTCTTCACCTGTATTTGGTCTCCAGCGGAGCAAAGTCTTAGTTGTCTCCAGTCTTCCAGCTTTGACTGCAGAATGGAGTGGCGTATCACCGTTGTAGTTTCTTCTTTCAATTAGGAAAGGAGCTCGGGCGCACAGTTGTTCTGTATTGTCGATTCTGCCACTTTCTGCTGCAACATGAAGCAGTGAATTCCCAGATGGGCTCTTGACTCGTTCGAGAAAGTCCCAAGTTCTTCGTTGCTGCCTTGATAAAGCTTGTTGCAGGAGATCGTTGAAGCGCTGAAAATCAGGACCCTTTGCAGCATCGAACAAAGCCTTCTGATCCATTTTTGAGATTGGTTCTTGTCTTTTTATGCGAGGCTGCACCATTTTGGTTTATGAGTATTTGGGCTTTGTTTAGAACTTAACTAATTCTTGGATTTTTAAATCCAAATATGGGAGAAGGGGGATCTGTTTGGTTTAGAAAAGATGTATAACTTGAGACAACAACAAGACCATGTCATCTACTTATATGGTGAGTTTCAGAGGACAATTAAACTGGTAAAAGGAATCCAAATGAAGTGTGGTTTACTTAAATTGAACTATACAAAAAAACCTGTAGAAGACTTGAACATGGATAAAGTAGAGGGTGGTCAGTGAATAAAGTAACAAAGATTAAAGTACAAAGCACAGAAATTGAGTTCAAGCACTCTCCAATTGATTCCCATGGATGTGGAAAACGTTTGCATGGAATAATTAATGTTTTCATTAAGAAATTTGATGTATAATTACAAATTGATAGTAATGAGTAACTTATGTGTGGGGCAACCAGTCCTGACATTATCTGTGCTATTTAATTTAGACCTGTTTAACAGTTGTACCAATAACAATCTAAATTGGTGGCAGATGTTGATTTTGGAATCTAATTCTTTTCCAAGTTAGAGGGAAACATATGTACTCTCCCTGGAAGATGTTATTGCCTTTTTTGATGAATGAATCATGTTATTCCCTTTTCCAGTTATACAAATTTAATTTATATCAACTATTTTCCTAATTTATGAATGAACCTTTTGCTGATCCAATGCCTTTATTTATTCAAGTGCAGGGAAACCTGTTTTCAGTTATAGCCCCAGTTTTTTATATATCCCTTTGGTGAAAGATGATCATAAAGCAAAACCGCAGGAACTATAATTTATTAGTTTAATATGTTTTGTCATAATCGAATCAAGACTTCTTGGAACTCATATTATATTTGTTTCATAGCAGAAAAGAAAATGAGCTTTTGAATGCTTAAAGCCAAAGAGAGGAGACATACTGAATGGGAAAGGGAGAAATTAAATAATGCCATCTAATCTGGTCATTAATTAAAAGGTTAAACTTTCTCCAATGTTAATTCCAAAGATACTTCCTCCAAAAATGGTATAATACAGTTTTAGAGGCATGCATTAGCTAAAAGATCTGAACCAATCTAAGCACAATTGCTCACTCACTACAAATTTCCACCCGTTATAGCATTCATATGTTTCGATGCTATCCAGATGGTATAGGCCCAATTGCATTTGCATAGCATCGGGAGCTTGCCAATGCTAGAAGGCACAATGCTAAGGAAAATTCAGATGCTATTTCAATGCTAAACTCTGATGCTAAAGGTCCGATGCTATCCAAATTCTGTATTGATGGGACCCACACCCACCCACATCCACAAATTATAGTAATATATTAATAATAAATTTGATAGGACCCACAGTTAACATACCGCAAACATGAAAATTTTGTTTCTGATAAATTTGTTCTCCGGGCGGGAATATAAAAGTTTCTTTTTAGCTCGGCGGGAACACGAAATGTACTTTTCGGCAATGGAAGCCATTTTAACATTTCCGAAATATTTAGACAAATAATCATTAAGAAAAATCCATATAATCAAAATATAGATTTTACTGATCCATTAAAAAATTACAGAATATACATGAAATTTACAGAGGTGACCCAAGTACAGTCTGTCCAGACATAAAATAAAATACTAAATTTTCATTCCTAAAATTCCAAATAATTAACATGGAGTTCTTGGAGCAATTCACAAACAATCCTTTGATATACCCAAACATCCAACCTACCAAATCATCTGCAAAATAAGGGGAAAAAATCATTACTAAAAATAGTAAAAAAAAAAAAAAAAATGAGCAACTCCGACAGCAAAAGACTTACTAACAAAAACTCATTTCTAATCTTGGAGCAATCAAATTTATAATCCACCTACCAAACAACCAATCTGCAAAACAAAGACAAATCAATGCATCACCAAAAATATTGAACTAAAAAAGATAAAATTATTATTAACACAACAAAAAAAATCAGAAACATACCAAATAAATCAGCCCCGCGCAAGAATTGATTTATCCTCCACTGCAACAGATCTACACACACCAACCAGATCCAGATCCCTCAACACATTACCAACAAAACCCAAAAGTCAACATAAGAAAAGCAACCTCTTGTGGCCGACCTCGGCTTCTCCGTCCGCCTCTTGAAGCTGCGCCTTGGCTTCCTGCCTCTCCATCAAAGATCTGTTGGGGAAGATGTAGGGAACAGAAGGCACAGGAGTTCTGAAAGGGTAGGTGAGTTGATAGAAGCGGGGGTGAGGCATAGATAAGTGTGAGGATAAAATGAAGAAAGAAAGAGAAAAAGAGAGTGAGACCGAAGATAGAAGAGAAAGTGAGGCGGAAGAGGAGATAAGAGTTTGGGGATAAAATAAGGAGTGAGGGTAATAGAGATAGATTTATCTTTTGACCCCTCACCAAAATGATGCCGTTTCAAAAACAACATCCTCCCTTGCATTCCTGCACGTTTGGATTCTTCCTAAAAATGAAAAATGTATGTACACTAATATTGTTTATAAGGTATTATATAGTCACTAAGCATTTAGGGCACTATATACCTCGGATGGAAAAATTCATGTTAAATATACATTTTCATGCTATACAAAGGGACAAAAAGTTTCACGAAAGGAATGCCTTTTAGCAAAAAAATAAAGAATAAACATGATAAGCTTGGTTGTTTAAGATTAAACAACAAATAAAAGATAAGGAATTGAAATAATAAAAACATTAAGACAAATATAAATTGATATATGTTACGTACCCCGCATTAAATTCAAGTTTTTCAGAGGGCATCAACTAACAAATATTTTGAACATGTAATTATAATCTCTATTTAACTCTTAGCTCACAATATAAGAATAATAAGAAAACAATTATTAGTTATATGAGAATGGAGAATAAATTTCAACCTAAATAAGTAAAAGGTTTGGGTTTTGTCATATCTCTACCATTTACAAAAACAAAGTAAGATGGTTCAAAAATCAACAAAGTTTTATAATTAAATATCGCTTAGTATCATATTTAACTATTACTCGAGACAAGTAAGAAAAGCATAAGTACTAATTGTATGTTAAAATAATAATATCCATGATAAAAAGTAAAATATATAAGAAAAGTAATTAAATTCTTTTAATTATATTCTAAATCTATCCTCTAGTACCCTAGATCAAACCAGGGGCGTGGTACCAGATCAAACCATGGGCGTCTTGACACAAAGTAAAGACTAATATCACTACCTTACATGAGCATTGGCAGAAGAGTAATTAAGTTGGGAAAGAAAAAAAAATAAAATATTACATATACTTATATTAATCATAACACATCTTGAGTTAGAATTTTTATATATAGTTTAGACTTATAAATGTAATAAGCAAGATCAAAATTAGTTTATTACTTAAGTATATATTTATTATTGGAAAATATAATATAATAAATATAATTTACTGATATTAATACAATTAGAAAGTATAATATTAGCTATTATGTTAAAAGCTAACAACCTAATCTGATTTTTAAAATTTTGAGTTATTCCAAGCAAGAAAATTTGTAATTAAGAAATTAAAATTTAAATATGTAGAATAAAATTTCTTATAATTTAATAAAGTATAGATGGCCCAAATAATTCTGTTAATAAAGCTTGCTAGAACATCAAAGTTTATAGTATGGATTATAAAAACTAAATATTTGATTATTTGATAGCATCATCAGATTAAAAAATGTGTTTTAAAATAATTTATATGATAAATTGGATATATGAAAAAAATAATATACTAAATAACTAGAATATGAGATAATCTCTTAAAATAATAATTTAAATTTTAAAAATTAGGAAAAATTAGAAAAATACAGAAAAAAGACAAATATAAATTATGAATAGAAGGTATTACCTTGTATTAGTTTTTAACCTATTACTAAAATCTCAAATTGTCAAACCATAATATGATAACTAGTTCTTATAGTATATTTATCTCAATAAATTACATTTTCAGAATATTGCCATTTGGCTTAAAATATACGTTGTTCGGTAGTTAAGGAACATCAAAACATCATAATCTACGTAATCAGTCGTTAAATATTCTAGCCCGCAAAACAATTGCTAGTTAATTAGTTGATGTAGGTCTTGCTTTCACTTTTATTCTTTAGTTAATTCAAGGGGAATTATATAACAAAAATAACAAAAATAAATTATATGACAAATTAGAAACCTATAATGAAAATATACTTATTAATTATTACTATACAATCGTCAAGCGAGCTAAATTTTTATTTTAAAGATGAATAAAAGCCTAATGTTTATATGTCGTTATAAGAATAGAGTTCACTAATCAACAATCCTTTGTAATTAAATATCGTAACTATTCTCAATAGTGTAAAAAACTTGTAAACTGTACAAGTTAACAATAATATAAAATTAGATATTTAAACAAACAAAAACGGTGGGCTTTGGTGTATATAATGAAGGCCATGCTATTTAAAAAATTACCATAAAAACAAATGAAATGGTCTAATTTTTTATTTGTCTTTCAATTTTATTTTATTTTTACGAAATATCAAACAAATGGTTTGGTCTAAGAAAAATGGTTTGTAATTGAGTCCCCTATCCAAATACAAACAATTCCTTAGGTACAGTAAACAATAAATTAGAAAAATTTCATTACATTAACTATGTAAACCTTATAGAATGTTAAGTAGTATCAAAACAAAATTTATACTAAAATTTATTAAAATTTATTAAATATTAAAATATTCATATTAAATAAAATTAATAGTAAGTAATCTAAATAATTAAATATTTGAACTTTTACTGAAACGCCCCGACCCGTATTTACCGTACACAGTAAACACGAGCCGGAACTGTGACAACCCAACCCAACAAAGCCCAACAGACTGCGTATAAAACAATAAACTGGCCAACGGCCCAATATCGAAAACTGTAAACCGGCCCTTCGGCCCAACATAGACCTCGTCACCCGAACCCCGGGGACATCAGCAACAACAACCATCCGGCGCAATGGCCCAATCACAACATACACACAGCAGTAAACTCGACAATATGCACAGCGGAAGACTCTTAACTCACATGACAACATATGCAAGCCCAATGCAACTAATGGATCCGAGTCCTGTCCGAGGGTACGCTTCAGCTCGCCCGGTACGTTCCTGCACTACAAACAACTCATCCTACGGGATGAAACCCCGCAGGCGAGGGGTGAGTCCGAAACGCTCACCGACGAAAGATAAACAGTGATATATTCAACCATAACACTTTCGAAATAAACGCAACGATCACATCAATAAACACAAACAATCACATCACAAGGAAACTGCCATAGCAACTAACACATATTACATGACAGAGGAATCCAACCCAAACAACACATCAGAGGAATCTCACTGAATCATATCAAAGCCTAGTCCAAAGGAATACTTATTAATTTTTATTACCAATTTTTATCTTCCGGCCCCCGTCACTGGACAAGCTAGGGTCGTACCAGGTTATCAATTAATTCCGGATGCTAGGTCAAAATCCAATCCACATCTCAAAACCCGGATATTTGGTATATCCAAACCACTAGGTATTCGGTATACCCCAACCTCAGGCAACAACATGCTAACCAGATATTCGGCATATCTGAGCCACTGCGGATATTCGGCATATCCGAGCCACTGCGGATATTCGGCATATCCGAGCCACTGGGTATTTGGTATACCCTAACCACAGGCAACAAACCAAACGGATATTCGGCATATCCGAGCCACCGCGGATATTCAGCATATCCGAGCCACTGGGTATTTGGTATACCCCAACCACAGGCATCAACATGCCAATCAAATCAAGTATCCAAACCAAGTAACCGACCATAGCATCCCAGAATTAATTTTCAAACCATCGGGTCGTACCACTACTTCCTACATATATCATCATCTCATATCAATTCCAATTCCAATTTCCAATCTCAATTATCCACAGTCAATAGTTATTCCAATTATCCAATCACAACACTATCTACCGTCATCAATCACAATATCCATAACAGTCAAACAATTATCCAATTTCCTATTAGCTCAAGTTACACAACAGACCAATCCTTCATCAGTTTCATAACATCAATTACTCACAGTCCAACATCAATCACAACACAGTATCCAATAAACCAACAACAGTCATACAACGGTTCAATCAAGCAAATCAACATCATAGCAACAACAACAACAATAACCATAGCTGCCAAATACCCAATACAATTCCATATTACCAAATATCCATCAACAATATATGTAACACCAATTATTCACTGTTAACAGTTCATCACAATATCCACACTACCAATAGCACAAGTTCAACAACAGCAACGTCAATAACCATAACAGTCAAATATCCAACAATGACCCTCTCAGTAGTTCATTCAAACAACAAAACACGCAACTATCCACATTGACCAGTTCATCAATATTCTCAGCACAATATACACAAGTCTATCACAATCCAACAACACCATCGATAATTCCACAGCAATCAGGTAACAGTCAATAATTATTCCAACAGAACAATCTAGCAGCAAAATACGCAAACAAAGAAACACACACAGCATTACGGGCACATATCAAGGTTTATCTATCCTCACCTTGGCCAATTTCTCAACTCTGAAAGTAATGACCGGTCCAAAGCCGGCTCCTCGGGAAACGACCCGATATCCAAAAACCTATACAACAAACAATACACTCACATAAATGCACATAAGAGTATGTCATGATGCCAATTTTACGAAATGTACCCATCCCGGTTACTTATCCGTTATTTTTATCTTTTACTAAAAATAATTAACTGTACGTATTTCCGAATATAATTTCGGTACCATACTTTGAGTAAAATTATTTTTCAAAATATTTCCATAAAGTATGTTACTTGTCGATAATAATTATCCAAATATTATTATATTAGAAGACCATATTTCCAGTAAATATATTTATATGAACTTATCTTTCTGAAGATAAATACGAATTTACGTGTATTCATATGCATTTCCAAAAGTTATTCCCAAAATAATTTTCACAAGAAATATATATGTCTTTCCTAAAAATCGTAATATATTTCCCCAGAAATCATATATGTGTATGTATATTTATTTATTAAAAGATATTTTCCATAACGTATTTATACTTTTTTTTTAAATCAAAATCGTCTCATATTTACTTCCCACAAGGAAATACATTGTATGCCAAAGTATTATACCTATTATATATATATATACCATAATATTTATTTCCAGAAAATATTTAGTTTGTAAATATATATAGGTTTATATTTTTATTAATTCGGGTTGGGCCAGATATAATGCTAAGCCCAACAGAAATTCAACCCATAATTACCCAAGGTCTCTAAGGTTCAGGCCTGCAAGACCAAGCCCGGAAATAGTCCCAACCACGGGCCCATGCCAGGCTCGGCCCAGCGCCATCATAACCCAAGGCCTGACCCGTTTGAGGATCCGGTCACTCACCCTCAAGACCCGGACTCCACGGGTTCGGCGGACGGAGCAAGGTGGCGGAGACCAGCAGGACGAACGGCGAGAGGAACGCGGCAAGGAGGCGGCGAGGGCGAGACGCGGCAGAGGAGGCGAAGGGAGGCGATGTCGGCGAGGCTGCAGGCGGCGACAGCGGTGTGCACGAAGGAAGGTAGAGCTCGGGTCACGCGTCGTCGGGTTGTCACGACGGCTGCACCTCGAGGAAGAAGAAGGCGAAGGCGGCTTCGGCGGCAGAGGAGGAAGACGGCTGCAGATCGAGGCGACGGAGGGGAGGAGACGAGGCGGAGGCGTGCTGCGGTGCGATAGATGTGGTGGCTGTCCGGCGGCAGCTCTTCCCTTCTCCCTTCTTTTTTTTTTCTTTTCTTTTCTACTTTTCTTTTTCTTCCCTTCCCGGTTTCTTTTTTTTCTTTTCTGATTCAGTTTCCTTTTTTTTTTCTTTCTTCTCATTTTCTCTCTTTTTTTCTCTTTTCTTTCTTTTTTTTTTCTTCTCTTTTCCTTCTGCATCTCCACCGGCAGCCTTCTCCTTTTAATCTTTTTTTTTTTTACTTTACTATTAATCATGTGAAGCCCAAATAATGCGATTCGTCTGTATTACGGGCGAGTCCGATCCGGACCAGAAAATAACAGATACCTCCTTAGTTATTTTCCGGTGTGATTTTCCGAGAAATTCCGAAATCCGAAAAAATACCAACTTAGGTTCGAAAAAATCCGCGGGAAAATCACGAGCGCGGGAAAACACTCGGATTCGAAAAACGACTCCCGATTTACCTTGAATTAATTACCCAAGATTAATTCAACAGTAAATCACGGTAAAACGACTTCTACAGTCCCGGTAAAAATCCAAAATTTACCCGGGCTGTTACATTTACCTCTTAACTAATCAACGAATCTTTTCTTATTATTCTGGGTAAAGAAAAAAAGTTTGTGATGTACAAATTACCAATAATATAGAATTAAATGATTAAATATAGAAAAATAGATGACTCCATTGCAGTTAAAGAAAGTCTCACTATTTTAAGAAATAATTGTGGGAATAAAAATAATAATCTACTGTCCACATTTATGCAAATTTTCATTTTCGTTTATTCTTATAAAATACTAAAACAAAGAACGAACTTTGGAGAAAGGGTACGATATATTTCACAAAAAAAAATTAAGCGATTTTCCTTATCCAAATGCAAGAGATTATTTTTAATTGATTATTAGGTACAACTTTAATAGAGAGGAAAAAAAAAAAGAGAGAATTGTTGATGGCGCCTTATCTTTCACTTGCGCGCCTTGTCCTGCGCGCCAAAATAATGCTTCTAAGAAAAAGCAAAATAAAAAGTACCTCGATATTAGTCTTTTTTTGCCGTGACGTGGAGTTTGTTTTAATATTTTAAATCAGAATGTTTGTATTATACAATAGCATCGCCCCGTCCGGATGCTATGCGGATGATTAATCCATTGTTTTGTGGGCCATTTTAAAACAACCCCACATGTCAGATCACTTCTTAAGTTCCCGATGCTATGCCAATTCTACGCAAATGAAATCCTAGGTAGATGCTATCCGGATGCAATGCTAATGGTAAATAGCATCTAAAATAATCAGATGCTAAATTTTCAATGCTATCAGGGGTGGAAATTTGTAGTGACTGGAGCATTCATGTTGACACTAAGAGTATACATGTTGCTTGAATTACAATTCTTTACTTCAATCAGTAAAATTATTACTCTAGTTCGTCTAACAAGAAAGCAGCTAAACCATGGACGCCACAGGAGTCATATAAATTTATTTGAAACTGTACGGCCACTCATCAAACCAAGAAGTTAAACTGATATGGAAAAGGTAAAATAGAAAATTGTGTAAGGATGTGGGATATTTAACAGCCAAAATTCTTCTCTTGTTTATTCATTACCTGCAGGACAGAGTTCTTACCACCCATGAGGTGACAGTAAGGTTTGAACATATGATAGGGATTCATCCCAAAAACAATTACGTGCCTGATCTTGGAGATCAAGCTCTTTGCAATTCTTACTCTCCAAATTGAACTGCAGCAGTTTGTTGCCTTTTGTGATCATCACTATTTCCCCATTGTTCATCTTACAAATCGGTTTGCTGATGTCAGGTGGAGGAGCAGGAGATGAATAAGTAAAAACTAATTTGGTCCAAGAGGCATCATTGCCGTACTCTTTCATTGACCATATCTCATACCCACCCCAGATATCATTAATGAAACCAAGGCACCCATCCAAAATAAACAGTGCAAGATCATTACAATCATAATCATCAGGCAAAGGGATGTCCTCCAATTTTTCACTCTGTATATCGAAAGCAATAATTCTATGACCCTTCCCGACAACTAGTAATAACCAATGTATGGCTCCATTTAACGTTATCCCCGTTTCCGGATAAGCATGAAATTCAGAATTGATACAAGGTCCAATACTATTGCGCCAGAGGTTAGTTCTTAAAGAAAAAACCTTCATCTCAGCTTTTTTATCATAACGAGGACTATAACATGTGCCGCATATCAGTTTGTAGTCATCGGTGCGTGGATCATAAGCAAACCCGTAAATAGGGTTGTGAGGAGACCATACCTCACTAAGCCACGACAATTCTCGACATTCTCTTGTCAAAGGGTTCCATAACAAGTAGTGCCTTAATATTTTCATAACGGGAAAAGAGGGGGGTAAAGACCAAGCCTCCGTCCATAACAATCCATCGCATGACCCTACCATCCTCATTGGACTCCGCCGGAAAACGATATGATGTGTGACCTGTGGAGGTAACCAAAGGCTACGTGATTCCCCGAGGCAGCCATTGTTGATGATGTTATTGACCAGAGATCCTTCTTCTAGATATTGGACACGCTGCGGATGTTGCTCTCCATCCCTTGCTTCGACGACTACGTATGTAGGGTTATTATTGTTGGAGAGGAGGTGGTTGTGGTTGAAGTTGCGTTTGACGAATCTGGGACCAGAGATCAGATCACGCCATCGTTTGGATACAAACTTGAACCGTACAACAAACTGGGATGGGATTCAATATAGAATCTCCTCAACCAAGTCCAGGGGTACCTCCTGCCTCCCTTGCTTCATATTCTTCAACAGTATCACTTGATTTCGATCCGCCTTGTGCTGTTGTTTGCGTTATCACAGCTTGAGCCCAGTCGATGCTGTATGATATATATTAGGGTTATTATTTCACCCTAAATTCTAAAACGAAATCAATACATACATGTCTGTGACTGTGGCGGTGTAAATCTTAGCTTGGGCGTTTTTACTTGGGCTATCATCACTGAGAATTAACTGGGCTGGGTTGGGCAAGGGATGACATGGGATCTACACGTACATACGGATAAAGTCCATAATTGTAGATCCAAAAAATTAATGCTCGATCGAATTGGCTCCTCTCAAGTCATGCAATCTAATACTATTTTGGGGGAATGCGTTCCTCCTTTTAGTTCTTCTATTTTTCTGGTGCATTGCCAGTATATGTTTGTACGAGTGCTAGAGTCTTTACTCTAAATCAGTTCATCAATCGAAATCGGTTTGATTCTAGAAAAGAAAGTTGTAGTAGTGCGCATCAAAATATATAACTTACTGATTGCTGCATTTTTTTTTTTTTTGATGCTAACGATTGCAATGTAACCATTCCTGTGTCGCTGTTCAAGATTCCAAATTGCGTGGGTAGGAAAATAAACAGAATCCAACGGAACTTTTTGTGGTGCGGTGATGCTAATAAAGCAAAAATTTGTCTTGTCGCTTGGGATAAGTTGGCTAAACAAAAATTGTGTGGCGGATTGGGCATAGAATCTATCTACGTGAAGAATTATATATTGTCTTTTGTTTAAATGGCTTTGGAAATTTGTGAATGTTGATTTAAGTGGGGAGTGCTGGTTCCTTTCCAAAATTCAACCTTGCAAAGGCGTCTGGAATATGGAGAAACGTTGTCTTAATTATCTGGTGATCAATCTTTACTCTGGTGGTCTAACTCTCAAGGAGAACTTTAGATTGGATGTTGGAGATGGTTCCAAGTGTTTGTTTTGGCATGACCCTTTGGTCTTGTAGCTATATATGCTCTCAGTGATTTGTTTCCCAAGATTTTTTCTGTGGCGGTGGAAAGGCTTCTGTTAAGCATGTCATGGCTTTTTGCAAGAAATATTTTATCTTTAGAGAATTCCTCTTGTCCTGCTGGATTATACGATAAAGTACCAAAAACTATGCGTCCTGTAAGTAAACAGCTTGTCTTTTGGTAGCTAAATCTGCAGCAGCAAAATTTGAAACACACTAAATATTGATGCTGGTACTTATAAGTAGATTTAGACACTGAATCAAGCAAACTGCACGCTCATTACATCACATAATGCATAAGCCCTAAACAAAGTGGAGCAAAGAATAAAGATGAAGAATTCTACTATGAGAAAGATGACTTATATTTTGAACTTTCACAATCAAAGACTTACTTTTGGTGCTTCAAATTCAGTCACTTGCAAGAACACAGAATCATACAAGGCGTGAACTTGTGAATATGTTCTCTTCCAGAATAAACACACAGTTAGAAGTTACCTCAAATCACATCTTCAGTACTTTTGATCCTTCCTTGGTCACAAATTGGATAACCAGGAAACCCCTACTGAATGCTTCATTGAATAGGATCCTTCCTTGCATCGACTGGAATCCAGGAATCAATAATTAAGAATGCCACAGGGACCATCACTATTACTCCAAACATTATATCATAAAGCCTAGCGGCTGAAACCACAAAGCTCCAAAGTCCACCGGACTGCGGAATGGGACGGAGTATATACTACGGCTGTACGGCAATCAATATTATTCCCCATACATATCATCAAATACAAGATTTCCTCTGCTATTGGATCTATACTTGCTTTTGAGCCGCATATCTCTGGCAGGCAACCACATATGTGAATTTCAACAAAACAATCACATCCTCATATCCCTTGTACAGTTCTGAAAAGTCGTTTCTTTCAAAGCTCTTGGAAGAAGGAGACGCCACAGTACATTCCTCCTAATACACTGTCGAGTTGCATGGCTTCTGTGGAATAAAATTTGTAAATGGTGGGGCGTGAAATGGTGCATGCCAAATTTTTTGTCATGTATTGGAGTCAATTCTGAAGCTGTTGTACGGTCTTCCATGGCAATTACTTTTGTACATCCTTGAGGCCTTTACTATATAATCAATAATATCCATTGTTTTGTATCAAAAAAAAAAAAATCAAATCCTGATTATCTGTACTAGTTTAGACCTGTTTAACAGTTGTATCAATAACACTCTCAATTGGTGGCAGATGTTGTTTTGGAATCTAATTCTTTTCCAAGTTAGAGGGAATATATATATATATATATATATATATATATATATATATATATACTCTCTAGACTTTGAAACATCAACTTATTTTACCCCTTAATCAGAATAGACTTGGTAATCGGGGACTGGGTCATATTTGTTTTTGTTAATTCCAAAGATATATACTTCCTTAATTCAAAAATGGTATAATACAGTTTTAGAGAGTGTAGAATATAGAAATTCACTCAAAACACAAACTTTATTATTTAATTTGAAACTTAGGCGACACCGCGGTGCCCCTCACGGTAGTCAGACTCAACCTCTTAATTTGCTACGTATAATAATAAAACTCCGACACCCTATTTATAGGGATTCTGACTTAACGGACAAGACATGACTACTAAACCGAACCGGACTTGGACTTTTAAAACCCAATAACATAAATATTTCTAAACCTAATAAAACTAGGCTTAGTTTAATACCCAACAATGTCTCCTTTAAACTAAGCTTACAAGAACAAACATGACTCTACCCAATTCCATCAATTGCAAGTGTCTTCAACTCTTGAGCTTCACCTCCTTGCCAAGTTGCATCGTATACTTCAAGTAATTATTCCATGCTCCATTTTGCTTGTCAAAGAAATCTTGTGTGGTCTTCCATCCTTTGCTACTTTAAAAAACACTCTCCCATTCTTTGTTGTTTCCAAAAACACTTGTAACAAAGTTGCTTATATCCTTGGTTGAGAAAAATTGATTAACACCAATAAAATCAATTTTCTCACCATAGATAAAATCAATTTCATCAACTTCCTTCCCTTCAGCTTCTTTTGGCTTCCTCTCCTCTTCTTGTTCAACAATTATCACATCTTTCTTCTCCTCCAGTTGTTCAGCTTCTATTTGTTCACCTTCATTGTCTCCCTGGCTAGAAAAATTATTTTCTTGAACCACAAACTCTTCTTTTTCCTCCTCCTGAGAAAATAATTCTTCCACCTTAATTTTTGACAACCTGCAACACTCACCACGAAACTTGGAATCTTGACTATGATCCGGTAGTGACAAATTTTCCACTTCAATTCTTCCCAGCCTTCTAACTTCATCATCAAATTTATCTTCCATGTCGCAACTTGTCATTGTCTCTGAACCACAAGAATTATTCACACCACTCTTCACAGCATCTACTTGACTGTCATACTGTTGTTGTTCACTTGTCCTCCCTTTTCTGAAATTGAGGCGATTCTCATGCACAATGAGTTTTTCTTTTAACACATAAATTGTTAAAGCTTTGAGATCTTGGAATTTTTCAATAGCTTGCACCTTACAATGAAAATGTTGGAACAGAACTCTTCTTCCTGCACTGGTACACTACTTCTTGCACTGTGTGGTGATGTGGAGTAGACAAGGCTGTGGATATAATAACTGCAGATGCTTCAAGGCGTGCTGCTAATGCCACTTTCCTTAAGACAATATTTGCCACCACCACTTTCTCTAAAGTCGGTATGCAACGGTGTCTTGCAAATTTGCCTCGGAGATACAATGAAGCCCCTGGTTGGAGATGTCTTGCATAAACACCACAACCCTTGATCACTTCCCGAATATAGGCAGAATA